>PVKS010010394.1:0-60445 GCA_004027875.1 Aplodontia rufa | reverse complement strand
TATTTCAAAATACAGAAGGCTAGAAAATAAATAGGTAAATAAAGTCATATTTTTTTAAAATGATGGGATTTAATGTGCAGATTTGTGGGGACTGGCACTGGGACCCTATGTGGGTGGTTTTAGGTTTGGTAGGACTGACTCTTTCTCTCCTTCCTCTTCCTCTCCCCTCTTCCTCTCTCCTATCTCTACCCACGATAGCCCCTGCAAGCCTTCTATGATTAGCACAGGGAGCCCCCATCTTCCTTCCATGTCCACTGAGAACTGGCAAATTTGTTCCAAGTTCAGGTCCATGAAACAAAGCATCATGGATTGACTGCCCTGGGTCAGGCCCTGTCCTGTCCAATCACTGGTGACCATGGACAGGAAGGTGGATGAGTAGGGGGAGCCTCAGCTAAACCCTGGGCAGGACAAGTTTTCCCTACAAGTGCTCTTCTCCTCCTCCAAGGAGCCCTGCTTGTCCTTCCCAGTCCTCCCCCATTCCCAGCATGGTCCTGTGGGAGCCTTTGTCACCTTCAGCCTTCTCTGTGGCCCTGCCGTGTTTCCATGCATGGCTCTGACCTGTGCTCTGTGAGGATGTGGGGACAGGCCTTCTGCAGAACAGCAGTGGCAGCAGGATGGCGACTGTCACCGCAAGCACCTACAGTCACTGTGTACGCTTCCACACAGATTCCAGATCGTCTGTCTTGTGGGACCCGGTTCCACTCCAGGTCCGTAGATGAAGCCATGTCCCCTGCCACTGTTTGATAAGGCAAGAAAAAGAGAAATGTTTCCACTTTGTGCTCACAGTTTTCTGCCAAGGAGCAAATTTCTCCCCAATTTTGCGGTGTAGTCTTGGGGGTGTGCAAGCCACTTCCTCAGGGTCCACCAGAGTGTAAGTGACAGAACCAGGACTGGACCTGGTCCCTGCCTGAATCAAATCCCTGGGCCTGTCCACACCATGAACCTCTGAATATGTTCTTTTGTGCTTAGTTTCCTACTTATCCCTGAGAGCAGAACCCATTCCATTATTCCCTTATTACAGAGAAGAAAACTGAAGATCAGAGAAATGCACTGTTGAGACCTCTAGTTTCAAGCCCTGCAACTTCTCTGCTGCATTTCCTTCTTCCCAGTTCCTCTGTGTTCTTCTAAGGATAAGGACCAACAAGGACTCTGCCTTCCTTTCTTATTGGCTGGACCTATTGTGAGCAAACCATCATCCTGGGGGCAGAGGTGAGGGATCTGACCATCTGCCTATTGGTCATCTATCCGTCTCTCACCCACAGTCTGTTCATTTCATCCATTCATTTATTCATCTATCCATCCATTCATCCTTCCATCCATCCATCTATCCATTTATTCTGTCTATAATCTATTCATCCATGTATCGTATCTATCATCTATCCATCCATTCAATCATCTATTCATTCACACATACATCCATCCCTCTGTCTGTCAATCCATCATCCATCCATCCCCCATACACAATCTGTCCTTTTCATACATCCATCATCCATCTACTCATCCATCCATTTATTCTATCATCTATCCATCCATCCTTCCATCCATCCATTTATTCTCTCTATCATCTAGCCATCCATTCAATCATCTGTTTATTCACACCTCCATCTATCCCTCTACTTCTCTATCCATCTATTCATCCATCTATCCATCCATCCTTCCATCTATCCATTTATTCTCTCTGTCATCTAGCCATCCATTCAATCATCTGTTTATTCACACCTCCATCTATCCCTCTACTTCTCTATCCATCTATTCATCCATCTATCCATCCATCCTTCCATCTATCCATTTATTCTCTCTATCATCTATCCATCCATTCAATCATCTATTCATTCACACCTCCCTCCATCCCTTTATCTATATATCATCTGCCCATCCATTCAATCATCTGGTCATTCACACCTCCATCCATCCCTCTATCATCTATCATCTATCTATCTATCCATCCATCCATCCACCCATCTCACATTCCACATCATCAAGGAGTTTGCAATCCTATAGATAAAGAAGGGCACACACACGTACATGTATCCACACACCCACATGTACAGATACTTCATTTGCAAGCATACATAATCACTTATGTACATGTTCTCACAAGAAGTGTATTTGGTGGGCCCTGGAACCTTGAACTTGCACCTGGAAATAAATTCAGTAGCCCTGTCCTGACACCCACTTTGAACAGGCATAGCACCAGCAAGACAGAAATGGCCTGGCATGACTCTGGCCGTCCAGGAGCAAAAACCTCCAGGTGAAGCTGTTGTGGGATCCGGCGGGGAGCAGGAGACAGGGGCCAGCTGCAGGCTCTGTATTTATCAATCCCGCCCATGCTGAGCGCTAAGGACCAGGTCCACAGGCAGTCCTCGCCTCTCTTCCACTGGCTCTGTGGCTTGAGAAAGGGACCAGCATCTCTGGGCTACGGAATGGCATAATTCATTGGCAGCTGCTCCCAGATGAGCCAGGGCTTTTGAGCTGATGACAGAGTCCTTTCCTGTCCTCACCCAGCCACAGCAAAGTGGACAGACCATCCCCTCCTAGCCTGGGGGAGTGGCTGGGGCTGGCACGGTGCTTTAGCCTCCCAGCTTGCTGCAGGCCTAACCTGTGAAGGAGTCTCGCAGACTTCAGCAGCCCTGCCCTCTTCTCAGGACAGACTTGACAACTGCGCTGCCTCTGTCCCCACCCCCTCCGCACCCTGTCTCCACCAGAAACACGATCCAGACACTTGCCTCTCGTGGAGGAAGGAGCTCTGGTTTCTGACTCACTTTACCTTGTCAAGGACACAGGACTTGAAGTGAGGGACCAAATGAGAGCAGGGGACCCACTGGCCTTGGGGGCCTGGCTGGGACACACCTGGCACCTTTGCTTTCAATGCGTTCTCTCGTAAAAGCAAGCCTCAGGCCAGCCTGGGTACAAGGTCAGGGGAAGGAGCTGCAGTGTCATTACAAAGGACTGGCAGAGAGGGAGGAGCGAAGGTCTGGGGGACTGCATGTGACCTCGCTCTGGTGACCACTGAGGCTGTGACTCTCACTGTTCCTCTTGCAGGCTCTGAAAGTTGGAAGCACAAGTTGTCACCGTGGAGAAGGGAGGGGTGGTGACACCGTGCCATGTCCTGCTGGCTCCAACCTAGAGGTTCTCAGACGGGCATGAGCAGCTTCCTTTTGAGAATTTAAAATGTCATGTTTTCAGTTCGGCTTTCATCTAGAAATGTGTTTAGCCGCGGTCTGAGCTACCTGTGGAGCCCCAAGGACCACCGGGAATTTCACCATACTTGGTTCTGGTTCATTCCAGTCCAAGGCACCAGGGCCAAGCAGGAATTTTCTTTTTCTTTCAGGGCTGAGGACCGAATTCCGGGCCTTGCGCATGCTAGGCAAGCTCTGCCACTGAGCTAGAACCCCAATCCCCCAAGCAGAAACTTTTTTTTTTTTTAAGAGAGAAGGACAATGAGAGAGAGAGAGAGAGAGAGAGAGAGAGAGAGAACCAATTTTTATTGAGTTTTTCACATGGCTTTCATTGCTCTGACACTAGTTGAGTATGTGGGTGCTGGGGTTTGAACCCGTGTACTCGTGCATGCCAGGCAAGCGCCGTAACCACCAAGCCACGGCTCCAGCCCCCAAACAGAAACATTTTGATGGTCATGGGACATTGAGAAAAAGAGCAACCAGATGCCACCAGGACACAGGATATGCCCATAGTTCCTCAGGAAGTCTAGAAGAGAGCAGGAGAGGGAAACTGAGTCACAACATGGCCGCGCTGGTTGGGAAGGACTTTCTCCCGGTGACTAGAAGTGTTTCCAAACCGTACGTGGCAATTTCGTGTCACTGGCTTGCCTCACCTGCCCTCTGGGAGAACAGTTCTGCAAGGCTGGGAGGAAGCACTGGGAGAGGGGTGCAGTGCACATTTGGACAGAACTGAATTATAAAGGAGATTGCAGGTGGTAGCTGGGGCTCCAGAGCATATGGGTCTCTAACAGTCTGGCTCAAAGTGATCTTTATTGCTAACGACAGCCACCTTCACTTGAATGCTGGGTGCTAGGCTGTCACTACTAATCCTCCAATGGCCCAGCAAGGGAAGCAGATGAAGACACAGGTACAGAGAGGTTAAGTAAGCTGCTCAGAGTCACACAGCACTCCTACCTCTCTGTCCCCCTCCCCAACCCTGACTCAGTCTCTTCCTCCAGATGCCTGAGCTTTGAGTAGGGCAGCCCACCCCCCAGGACTTCTCAGGACTCAGGTGAGAACAGGTCGCCTCTGCCCCATCTTCACCTTTGCCAAGCTGCCAGGCAGCCCAGCTCAGAATTAGGTAATTAAGTCTTCGGGTAAACACCAGAGAAGTCCAACCTGTTTTTGTTTGGTTTCAGGAAAACAAAGTGCCAGGAGCTTTCCAGTAAGTTTGGAGAGTTTCTGGCTCAGTGGTGAGTAAACAGGGACAAGTGACTTCAGTCTGGAACCTCCCCAGGGTGACCACCCCCTCAGCCTGGCTCCTGCCCTACATCAGGCACCAAATCAGTGTGTTGGCATGCACAGGGGGGTGACAGCAGCCTGCAGGGGGCCGGGGTCTGTGCTTTCTGGGCTCCTCAGGACTTCAGGATTTGGAAATGGCAGACACTGTGTGTGGAGCCCTTCAGACAGGCTTGGGGGCAGCAGGGCGTGGGGCTTGGTCCCTGCTGGTTTCCAGCACTATGATGAGCACCAAGTAACGTGGAGACCACGCAGCACAGAGCACAGCCACCCTGTGACCAGCAAGCCCGCCCCTGGGGGATTCAGTCCCTGCAGGGCAGCAAGGTCCCTGCAGCTGCTGCACAGAAGAGAGCGAGAGATGTCAGGCCCTGCAAGAGGAGGGGCCACAGGACCTGCGGGCAGGCAGTGGGCTCAAGGGGGCATGGTACCCACACACAGGTCTGTGCAGGGTGGCACGGCAGGGAGCTCTCTCACAACGGGGTCCTCTCTGTGTTGGAGAAAGGCTCTTTAGGGATTTCCTTGGAGCAGATCACAGCCACCTGTGACATTGCATGGGGGGACCCGCAGGCTCCTGTGATAGCTGTCTCCCCGCCTGGGGCACTGGCCATCCCATGTTCAAATAGGCTACAGATGTATCTGTCTTCCTGCCAGACTGTGGGCCGCTAGGGCAGGACTCACATGTGACCTGGGCCTCAGTGCCCACCCTGAGCCTGACAGAAACGTAGGAGGGTCTCAGAGTGCATACGTGGGGGATGTGTGAGCACCGGTGGAGATGGGAGCTGGGGAACCTCTTTTCTGCTTAGTCACCAGCTCATGGTATCACCTTGAGTAAAGCACTTTACCTCTCTCTGGGCCTCAGTTCCCTCGGCTGCAAAATAGGGGATCAGGGGACCTGAAAGTTTCTCTATTTCTGATAACACGTGTATCAGTCAGGGGTGAAATCCCAGGGCCACTGGGGCAAAGCAGGGGATGAATGTGGAAAATTAGGCAGATGGATGGATCCATAGAATAAGGAAAAAGAAAGGAAGATTAATAGAATTTAGAAGGTAGGAGGATAGGTGAACAGAGGATAGATAAAAATAGATGAATAGATTGGTAGATCAATAGATGAGTAAGCAGATTGATAAATTCAATTGCTGGAAGACAGAGGGTAGGTAAGTGAATAGACAGAAGACAGATCAATAGATAGAAGGGAGATGGATGAGTTGATATAATAGAATGGTAGATGGATGGATAGACAGACAGGTAGGCTTATTATAGAGGTCTGGATGGCACCCCGGGGCAGCTCCAAGCCCACCAGAAAGGAAAGATAGCAGAGCAAGCTGGAACCCCGCAAGGATGGACTGAAGCCCTTATCTGCTCCTGCTGCCTCTGGCCTTGGTGACAAGGGCATCTGGCAGAAGCCGGGGTCCTTTGTCTAAAGCACACACATGTCCCAGCAGCTGCTTCACCCTGGGAGGGAAGTCAGCAGACCTGCGGTTGAGCTGCACAAGGCGGCTGTCCCCTTCCCCCTGCCCGCTCCTGCCCTCCCAGAGGGAAGCCCTCATGGCCTGCGCTCATCAGAAACACGCAGGCGAAGGACTTCTGGGGCCTGGAACTCAACAGGGCCAAAGTGACACATTATAAAGCAATCACGGAGTGATTCTGATTCATTTCTTGTGGAAAAAAAATCATGAAAAGAAAGCTTTTTTGGGAAAAGTAATCCTGAAATTTCTTTAGCAAACTGAGATGAACTCCCAAGGAAACTTCTGGTCTTTGAGCTCCCAGGTCAACTTGGGTTTCCACCCCTCTAGGACGCGCCTCCTCCTGGCTTCATGACTTCTGAGCATGCGAACAGCAAGGCTCTGGTGGAAAGTGGGCTGGTACAGCGTGAGGTGGCTTCGTTTATTCACCGGAGCTTTG
The DNA here is from genome assembly GCA_004027875.1 of Aplodontia rufa. Lineage (NCBI taxonomy): Eukaryota > Metazoa > Chordata > Mammalia > Rodentia > Aplodontiidae > Aplodontia > Aplodontia rufa. The sequence goes on along the minus strand of PVKS010010394.1, from coordinate 54,086 downwards.
CCTTCTTCATCCCTGTAACAACTGTTGCAGAGAGGCACTAGGGAAACTGAGGCACGAGAGATCAACTAACTTGCCCAAGATTTTATCCCAATGAGTGATAGAGCAAGAGCTGACCCCAGGCAATCTGTCACCAGTCCCCGATGCCTGACGCCACCCCACCTCTGGGAGTGAGCCAGGGATGCTTGGCACAGCGTCCAACACGCCTCAGGGTGCACGGGTGGGCTGGAGGCAGAAACCTTAGGGGCCAGACATGTGGTTCGTTTTCATGTTTGGCGTGAAAAGGCTGGGCCTGCTACAAGGGTTTGGGAATGTGTGTGAGTTCATTCCAGCTTGCTGCGTCACAGATCATGAACTGCCTCCCGGGGTTTCCTAACCAGTTCCTTGGAAACAGAATTCTTGATTTTTTTTTTAAAGCTGGACACATGATTGACTGGCAGGAAAAAAAAAGAAAAACTATTTCCCAACTTCCTTTACAAGCAGACATCAGTGAGGCCGTGTGACTGGATTCTGTGCAGGTGGTAGCAGAGGAAGGTGAAGGTGCAGATCCTCAAGGAATCTTGTAAGGAAGGGAAGGGCACCGCTCTTCCATCCGGTCTTGCTAAGGGGGAATGTAATGGCTGGAGCTCTCTCTCACACCAAGGGCGATCACCTTGGAAATGAAAGTCACACGTTGGGGCAGCCAGGTAGAAGCAGCCCTGGGATTGACTACTCCTGAATTTCAAAAACATAAGGAAGAAATAAACCATCTTTTAAAGCTCTTGCTCCTCCAAATATGTTCTAAAAACCAACAGCTTTGACTCCTCCTGGGAGTTGGTTGGAAACGTAGGATCTGGGGTCCACTCAGACCTACTGAGTTGATATCTACTTATGAGCGCAAGGTGATTCACATGCGGGACCTGTTACTGGCGGGACCTGATCCTAACTGATTGCTGCTCTGATCACCTTGCCCATGCTGGCAATCTGCACCCCTCCCCCTGTTATTTTTATAGTCTCCAGAGGCAGTGGCTTCTGGGGATAGTGAACCATTCTTCAAATGGTCAAATCCCGATCTTGCTGTGCGGGGCTCTGAGTGAAGAATGGGCCCATTGGAGGCAGCATGAGAAATCAGAGTCCCAACCTTGGTGCCCATACCTGCCCGTGGGAGCGGAGTCTTGCACACCTGCGTGTTTGTAGAGGCTGCAGTGACCAACTGGGGGTGTTCACCTAAGAATTTCAGATGCCAGTCGGTAAGAAAGTAGGAAAAAGGGGACCCCACATCAGGAATACAATTAAATTGGCTCCATGGTGTGTGCCTAACTGCAGGAACCTGGGAAGGCACCACAGGGAGAAGCACACCTGGGACCTGAGGAAAGAGCTGGCTCATCCTGAGGGTAGAGGCTGTCTGGATGAAGGAGGCCATGTGTGGGATGTGCCACCCGCCCATTGGACCATGTATGGTGGCATCTGGTGGAGGCCCAGAGCTCAAGGTTTCCTTGGTCACTCCGTGTGGTCTACACCTCTCTCGCCTCTCCCTTGTCCTTCTTGGAAGAATTCCTTCACGCCTGGTAGCCAGAAGGGCACCCAGTTCCAAGAAACAGGGGAGAAGGGGAGGTTGGCACTATTTTTTTTTTTTCTGAGCTGTGACCTCCTCTTCTGTCCAGGAAGGGAGGTAGCAACCAGGGACACGAGAGGCAATGTCATGTGGCCAGCAGCTGTGGCTGTTGGCCTGTGGGGGATCCAGGATGGCTGTTTCTGTGGGTAACAATTTTAGTTATTCTTTGTTGGCTAAACACCATCTAGACTCTGGCCCAGAAAGGCACTGTGAAACCTAATGGGGAGGACCAGCCCCTACCTGGACACCCTCCTGGCCTGATTCACAAGTCAGTGTTCTGCCGTAGAGGAAGTAACTGTGCAACCTTGGGATACTCCCTTGACCTCTCTGTGCCTCGGTGTCCTCTCCTGTAAGATGAACATGATAAGATGAGTTGGTGTGAAGGTAACCTCAGCAAATAGATCAAAAGTGTCTAGAGCAGTCACTAGCCCAGACATTGAAGTTCCAGGGCACAGACAGCACTGGCCAAGGCCCTGAGTAATGGACTTGGGGAGTTGGAAGAGAGCCATCATGGCTGGAATGGAGAGGGTAAGTAAAAGCTTAAGACATGGGTGGGGTCTCATCCATCTCCCAGACCCTGAGGAGCGGGTCCTTGTTGGACCTTCCGGATGATCCATCCAGGAGCCACCCGCCCTCCTCGGCCATGCACAATTCCTGGTTGGGACCCTCCTGTGGCCCCGGTGGCTCTGCCCTGTGCGTACAGAGAGCCCCGAGGGCACGGTCCTGCTGACCCCTCGCAGTCTGGTGTTCCTGTGGGGAGTAGGGCAGAGCTAGGGGGACTGCACCCCCGTGAGCCCACCCCCAGGGGAAGCTTGCAGGCAGGAAGTGAGAGGCAGGTGGGGACCAGGCCGCCTAACCCCCAGCCCTGTGCTCCTGTGGTTGCACACATGATGCTTTGTTTCCGTCCCTCAGCCTTGACCACAGGTGGCTGTGGTCACAGTGCTGTTGCTGACTACTGGGGCCTGACGATCGGGGGCAGCCAGCCACAGGGCCTGGGCAGATGCCAAAAGGGAGCGTGCAGGGCCCTCCAAACCAATCCAACCCTGATTTATTCCCTTGCTTCCTGGTTAAAGCATTTTGGTTTCTAAACCCATCTCTGCTGGACCCAGAGCCCATAGAGGGCGACAGACTTGACTTAAATAATCAACCTACTGGGCAGTACACTGCCGCTGCAGGGCGACGTGCCTGTCTCTGATGGACAGGCGAGGTGGCTGTGAGGGCTGGGTGGCCTCAAGACAGGGCTTTGCCATCCAGTTGTTGTCACCAGGGGTGAGGGTTCTGTCATCGAGCTGAGTCAGCATCTCTCTTGTCCTCTCTGTTGAGGGGCCCAGGGTCACAGTCAAAGCTCATAGGAGCAGCTGGGACCCCAGCACTCATTCCCTGTGGCTTTCGCACCAGCCAAGTGCCAGCAGCAGCATTCACCCGGCCCTCACTTTCCAGCTAACTGAGGAAGATTTGCCCCCAGGAGGGTCCATTTAGAGAGGTTTGATAATAAAATCCGTTGCTGTGTGCAAGAAGTTTGGCAGGTCCCCACCTACCTCTTACTTCCTGCCTGCAAACTTCCCCTGGGGGTGGGCTCACGGGGGTGCAGTCCCCTCAGCGATGCCCTACTCCCCACAGGGCCCAGACCAGGGAGGAAGGACCCAAGGACCCAGGCTCAGAGTGGGAGTGGGACAGCAGAGGACAAGTAGTCCATGGCCAGAAGAGTGAATAAGTTTTGGTTATTAGAAGATTCCTGGTTTGTTTACACCTTCTGTCCCAAACTGAGTTTCTCTTCCTTCACTTCCTCACCTGATGTGGCCACAGAACTGGAAGGACTTGGAGTGGGGAGGGAGGGCGTGGCTCCTTCCAAGACACCCTGATTTCTGGATGTGGTTACCCTACAGATGGGGGCAGGAGAGGGGGATGTGTCATGGGACCCTGAGTTCATGCTGGTGACTGGAGGCCTTTCTGTGCAGTCTGGCCTTCATCCTCATGGACAGGGTGTTGTCCTGAGGACTGTGTCCCTTCATGGCAGATGCCACTATCACTGAAGTCCTCCCCTAAAGGGAGCCCTACGTAAGCATATGGTCCCACGCTTGCCCTCTAGGTGGGGTGACCTTCACCTGGGCACTCCTGCAGGTGGAATATGGACTACTGGGGTCTTGCCCTGCCTCGCCTGGACTGGCACAGTGCTGGGATAACCTAGGGGCTGTCCACAGCCTGGAGTCAGTTCCCACCCCACCACAGAGGTTCCACCCATGGAGCTTCATCAGAAAATTCCAGAGGAGAAGCTGGTGCTGTGACTGTGCCCAGGACCTTCTAAGGTGCAGGCTCTCCTGAGAGCCCCTCACTCTGCTCCGTACAGAGGAATGAGCAGGGTCCTGCAGGTGAGGACAAAAAGCTGGTGACTCCCTTGGGCACCCCATTGTTTGTCCCAGGTGGGCTGATTTTACATTATACCCAGCTAACTTCTCAAAGGACTCTGTAAACGCTTTCTCTCTCAGTCTTAATAACCAGATAAGACAGAACATAGGTGCTGTCACCTGCGAGATTTCATTAGCTGGTGAGCTTATCTGAGCTTCACTATCCCCATCTGTAATATTAGGGATGCTCCAGCTTGGATCTGGACCTGCCCCAAAGGCCCATGTGCTGGTGACTCAGTCCCCAGCTTGGTGCTGTGGGCAGGTGGTGGAGATTTTGAGACAGGGCCTAGGAGGTCATGAGGTCTTTGAGGATACACTCTCTTTTTTTTTAGAGAGGGACAGAGAGAGAGAGAGAGAGAGAATCAACTTTATTTAGTTTTTCACGTGGCTTTCGTTGCTCCAACACTTCATTGTGTACGTGGTGCTGGGGTTTGAACTTGTGTGCTCACACAAGCCAGGCAAGCGCTGTAACCACCAAGCCACCGTTCCAGCTGGGGGTACAGGGGTACACTCCTGAAAGGGATAGAGGAACCCTGGTCTCTTCCTCTCTTGTCTCTTGCTCCCTGGCCGTGCCACAGGCCTCCAGGCAATGGGGCCCGTGGATCGTGGGCTGGAAACTAAAACTGTGAGCCACCACACACCTGTCCTCTTTATTAGTCGATCAGCTCAGGCATTTGTATAGTGACAGGAAACTGACACAGGGATAGCAGAACCTGTCTCACAGCGGTGGTGAGAGGATTAGGCAGAAGGCATGGGACCCTCAGCGCCCCTAGAGGCACCTCCACTGCACCCGGGTGGTGCAGGCCTGGAGCAGGCAGAAGTGGGAGAGCAGGAAATGAACTGGGTCGCCGGAGCTTGGACTCTGGAATCAGGCAGATGTGGCTCGGATCCCATCCTGTCACTTATTAGCTGCGTTACCCGAGTCAAGCCACTCAAGTCCTTTAATCATTAGTTTCCACTGTGAGGTGGGCATTGGAGCAGCACTCACGGCAAACCTGCTTGTTCTCGATTTACCCAGGGCACCGAACCACACTGCCATTGGCTTCGGTGGGGTGGGATTTACCCACGTGAGGGTCCTGCCCAGAGAGGCTGGCTTCAGTGTGCAGCTTTGGGGAGCTGGGATCGTTTCTTACATTTCCCTTTGGCTGGTCGATAAAGAGTCTAGTGGGCTGTATTGAAATGCCAGACATTTCCTATAAAATTGTTTTTCTGAATCGAGGTTATTATGTATGATTCCTCCTGTAATTCTGTCCCCAAGAGGTCACCCCTTAACCCAGAAGTACATTGGTGAGGGGAGCACCGGCATCTTTGAGGAGGACGGCTGCATCTTCTCTAAAGGCCAGGGATAGTGTGGTTGAAACAGGCAGCTGATTTCAAGGTGGAAGATTGGTCCCAGAAGGGCAGAGGTAAGCAGTGGTGTGTGACCAGCGCAGGCAGTCTCCTGAGCTTTGGAGGGACACGTCACATTCAAACCATAACATACACGTTCTTTTTATTTATAGCTGCATTTATGCTGTAACAGCAAAGTTTAGTCGTTGTGACAGAGACCACATTGTTTGCAAGTCTAAAGCATTTATTATCTGGCTCATTAAGGAAAAGTTTGCAATCTCTGCCTAAAGGATTACAAACAGAATGTAATTATACTCAAGTAGGCAGAATTTGAACATGCTTTCATCAAAAAATCTACATTATGATAAATATAAGAATCAAAAACATTTAATAATGTATGTTTCCCAAAAGGGTTTTGTCTTTAAAATACTTGTAATTATCTGGCACAATTTAAAGATAAAATATGATCATAGTTAATGAATATCAAAATCTCAAAATAATTTAAGCAATCTTGATGTCTTTAATTTTATTCTTTGAATATTCAAGAGAATGATATTAAATGTTTTTAATGAAACACTCTATAGTGTTCTATGTGGATCTAGTTGCCAATAGGAGGAATTGGTATTGTACTTCATTGTGTTTCGTTTCTTCCTTCCTGTTTTTATTTTGCAATGCTGGAGAGAGAACCCAGAGCCTCACACATTCTAGGCTTGGGCTCTACCTTGATCTACGCCCCAGCCCGTCATTGCTTTATTTCTGCAATAGACCTGCATATATGAATTAGAGAGTAAGATGATAGGCATTGCAAAATGTTTCCCAAGCAATCTCACCAAACACCAGCTCCACATCTGTGTAAAACATGCTGTGTACCAGGTACCTTCAGAACCATAAATTGGAATAACAGAAGGAAAAAAAAATGGGTGCTTAATGCCACGAGGGAACCATATTTGTTGCTAAACATATGTCATTTAAAAATCTATGACACTGGTGCTAAGAGGGCTGGACAAGGATCAGCATGTATGTTTTCTTCCAGAGAAAAATTTCCTTCCACGGCTCAGCTCCTCTGAGCATTTGGAAGCAGTGTCTCCAAGCTCCAAAACCTTGGAGTGTTGGGAGGTCTTTTGCGTCAAGGGCATTAGGCAAGAGGTACGGAAATGGATTTCCCCTGGAAAGTCATGAGATGAGAACAGACACTGAAGGCTGTGATCTGCCAGGACAGACCACCGAACCTGTGTTATTTTTAAAAACTGCGTTGGGGTGCGTGTGCGCGCACACGCACGTGCGTAATAGGCAGGGTCCTCTGAAGTAGGGAGCCCTCTTGCTGGCTGTATGGGTGCGGCCGCCTGTGTGCTGACTGCTCCGTGATCCACAGAAGTAAGTTGTCATGGTGATGAGGGTCAAATGGGACCCAACCCCAGGAAACCACGGACGGAAGGGAAGGCAGAAATTTGACCTATGTTGCCTAATCCTGTTCTTCTCTCTCTGTGGAATTTGGAGATTTGACTGAGGGACTGGGACCCAAGTCAAGTGGATGAAGCTGAGTCACTGCAGCCCCCTCGTGTCTTTCTAATGAACATGCTTTCCCTTTGCTGGTTCCATCTCTGCTACTTGAAATCAAAGTCACTTTTATTAATGTATCATGTAAGGGACTGTCTGCTTGCCCAAATTGTAAGGCGAATCAGGCACAAACCAGCCTGTGGAGGGTCCTCTGTCCAAACCACTTCACATGATCTAATGATAGCCTATCCCTGTCACTGACACTCTGTGAAAGATGGAGTCAGATGGATTTGACATTGTGCCCCAGCTCCACTGCTCAATCACTGAGTGTGACAGTTACTGAACCTCTCTGAACCTCAGTTTCTCCCTCTGGAAAATAGTCCCACCTGTCTGAGGAGTTAGGCATGTGGGCACTGCCAACTTATGGAGCATATTGGTATGAACTAGAAAAAGCTCCTGTGGGCACAGTGAGTGCACTGCAGGTGGCCTCATGCCCCACCGCCTGCTGGGCAACGTGGGGCATTGCCGTCTGTACTTGGAGGCCCCACAGCCCTGAGTGTGGACCATCAGCAAGGTAAAGTGACAGAGCCCCCATGTGCAGTTATGTGATCCCCTCTGCCTTTTCTTTCCCAGAGTCACAGCCCAACCATAAAGGTCACAGGAAACTCATGGGCTGCAGGTGTTAGGACAAGAAATGACTGTAGAGAGCAAGGCCACATGAATGTCCCTAGCAGCTGGGCTGGACTTCGCATCACTGGACCCGACTGACTGTGTGCTTCCTTGGACCTGTGGGAGAAAAGGACACTCATGGATTCTTTCAATCTTTAATCCATTCATCCGGTCAGCCTCGGGGGACACCTGTGTCCAGGCTGATCCCGCAGGCTGGAGGGAAACCCAGGTGCACAGCTGCGTCCCAGCCCTGCCGGGAGGTGCACTGTACAGAAGGCCAGGCCATCCGTCAGCAGGCCTAGCGGCTGCCTGCCTTCCCACATCCCTCTCAGCCTACGAAGTGCTTCCACCTTCTCTCCATGCATCCTCACCCCAACCCACGCACAGGCAAGGGAGCTGGGGCCATTGGTGCCATTTGGTAGCTGAGGAAAAGGAGGCTCCTGGGACTGGGGTGACTGCCACTTTGATCTCTGAAGCTGGAATTGGAACTTAGTTTTGGTGTCTCCTGGGCACAGCTCCAAATCAGAAATGGAGACCTTCCTTCTCTGTGGCCTGCCTGCTGGCTTCCCTGCTGTCCCCTGGTCGGAGCAGCACATTTGCCATGCCCAGGATCCTGTGCTTATGTTCCCACCACCCTCTGTCCCCACACAGGTGGGCTGCCTGCCCTCTGCAGGCCCTGGCTCTCTTGGCGCTGGCGCAGCCGGAGTTGATCAGGAATATCGATCCCCTCCCCGGCCCTCGCATCCTGAGGGAGTGTGTGTGTGTTTGGGCATGACTGGTCGGAGAGATGTGGATTCCTGTTCAGGGGACATAGGAAGAGTCCCTCTGCTCTATCTTCCACCCAAACTTCCTAGGGCTCTGGATCAGTTTGGTTTTGTTTTGGTGGTGCTGGGGATGGAACTCAGAGCCTCGTACTCATGTTAGACAAGGGCTCCACTGCTGAACTACATCCCCAGCCCATCTGAGCCAGTTTGTTAATAAACCTGTTCTTCCTCTCTTGCTTGGCGTCTCTTGCAGGTGTGGCCCTCTGGGAAACAACAGAAGTGGAGGTGAGCAAGGGGAGGTTTACCAGGGAGGGCACGGGGACCCACACCTGTGGCAGGGAAGGCAGGAGAAGGTAGGAGGGAATGTCCAGCAACCAGGCACTTTGACCTGGAGGGCCTGGAGGTGTGTCCCCAGACTTGGAATCCTGGCACCATCCATCAGTCATCAATGGGTCCACCTGTAAAGGGGGTGACCCTTAGGTGAGGTGGCTGTCTCCAGCCTGTAGGAAGGTGAAGACCCGTTAAGCAGAAAGCCAAGGGAAAGAGTCATCCATTACTGAAGTGGGAAATGGGTGATATGCACGGTGGCCACCTTGCTTTTGGTCTTGGTCCATCTCTCCTGAGGACCACAGTGAAGGTGAGGTGCCTGTCAAATAGGATTCCCACATTGCTGGGTCGTCTAGCCAGATGCCTGCGCGTAGCATCAAACCTTCCCTAACTCCAGACAAAACTTGAGTGACCCTTGAGTTTCCTGGGCCACATGGATTTTGGAAAGGCAAATTAGGAAGAAAAAAGGTTACGTGAGGTAAAAAGGAGGTAACCAACCTGGCATGAGGCGGCTGGGGTGAGCACAGTGGGTCCTGGGAATCATCGTGGGGGTTTATGGGGTCCTTCCATCAGTCAGAAAACCCTGGCTAGTGGGGCAGGGCAGGGGGGCTCTGGTGTCTGCTGCCCTGAGAGGGCACCCTGCGGAAAGCAGGGAACCCTGAGCAGGAAGGGGAAGCTGCATACTGTTGTGGGGGGCTGGGGACACCCTCCAGTGCTCTCTCTCCTCTCAGGGAGGTGCCCAGTTGCTATCATAAGGATAGGAGACTGGCAGTAGGACCATGGACCTGGGGTGGCAGCAGGGAGAGCCAGGAGCCACCACACTCCAGGGAGGGGGCCCAGCTGCTTTTGGGCTGAACTGGCCCAGCCTCAGGGGACCTCAGAGGGGCATGGAGAGCGCAGTGGCTGACTGCAGTGACTTGGGGCCGTCTGTTGGAATTAGCACAGCTGATTTCTTCCAGCACAGGTTTTTCCACAGCCACAGCGAAAAGAAGACTCAGAATGGCGGGGAGCAGCCGACTACCTTTGGGGTCCCTCTGTGACTCAGAGTGCTTTCCAGCGTGTGGAGCCCGGGCCATGCTGTGTGAAGGCTTCTCCTGCCGCTTGGCGGATGCTTGATGAATAGGGAATTTAATCCATATGCTGATGATTCCTTTACACTGAACTCATCGCGTGCTCTCCGTAGAGCCCTTTGATGTCCGGCAGGACTCGCAGCCTTTTTATGAGACATTTTATGCTCTGTCCCTGTTCCCACCCACCACTGGCCGGTTATGCTTAAGGAACGGAAGTTGTGTTTCTCCGAGTCTAAATGGACTCAGACTTTGAAAGGTTCAAGGTCTGAATTCTAAGCTCGTGGGGTTCCCTTGGCCTTCAGCCTTGGCAGCCAGGGCCCTTGTGCATAATTCAGCAGGCCTGGCATTGCATGCATGGGCCACAGATGCGACGCCACAGAGCTGGGCGAATCAGAGCCCCAGGCTGCAAAACTTCCTCTGCATCCCAAAGTCTGAGGCTGGTCCTGGCGTAGGCAGAGTGAGGGCAGGTGATGGAGGGAATCCAGGCCCCAGAACCTCTGCCATCAGCCACGTCCCTGGTGTGCTTCATTGCTTTAAGGAGGATGTCAGAGGCTGAAAGTGAGCATGCTCAGGGGACTCCTGCTTTGCCCCAGGTGCCTGGGGTCTTGACAGAGCTGGGAGGGGGCTGAGCAGCGGTGGGGTAGATTGGGACTATGAAGATAAAGACCCCAACCTAGAGTGATCATGCTTAGAGACAGAGGCAAGTCTCCCAGATGGAGCTGGCAAGGAAAGAAGTTTTCTGAGCTGTGGGTTTGGACTGAAGCTGTGTCTGATAGCTGTTCAGCACTTTGACCTTGCGGAGGGAGGTAGCTGTTAAACCCAGAGGATGGGCACCAAGATCAAGGATCTACCTTAAACAGGGGCAGGGAAGGTTTCCAGGCAAATGAGAGGTCAGAGGTCAGTCTGAAATTTGGAGCAGGCATGGGGCTTATCTTGAGATATAAGGGTGAAAGACAAGGGGGGAAAAGAGACCCAGGGAGCAGCAGGAGGTGATTTGTATGGGGAGGGTGCTTGCCCAGTGGAGAAGGCATCTTTGCTTAGCTAACAGAACTGTGTCCTGGTGATACAGGGGGAGATCACACCTGCCACACAGGGGAAATGGAGGCCTGGGCTTGCTTTAAGTCATTCCTATTTCATTTATGGTCCCATCTGGCAGAGGCGCCCTGCTGTGTCTGGTGAATACATGCCCTTCAAAATATTCAGGAATGTTACTAATCCTGTGATCCCATGTGTCCCCAGCATTTCATGTCAATGTCACAACCCCATCCAGAGATGGGACAAGAGACAAAAAAAAAAAAAAAAAAAAAAAAAAAAAAAAAAAAAAAAAAAAAAATAAGGTTCAGAGAGATTGTGGGGCTTCTCTAAGGTCACACAGCAAACCAAAGGCAGAAGGGGGTTAGAATAGTCTGTTTCAGAGCGGTGGGCTCCTGGGGTTCTTGCTGGCTCTGTTTGTCTGGGGATAAGGCCTACCCCTCTGACGGATCTGTCTGGGGACTCCTGGATACGCACAGTCACTGTGCCAGGCATTGGCAAAGACAAGCTGATGTCTCCTGTCTTCGGAAGTCCACTGTCGGGTGGGGACAGTCATGGCAGATAAAGTAAAGTCATGGGTGCAAGGAGAGAGACAGGCCCCTGGCAAGGTCCCCGGATGCAGGTGGCCGGGAAGGAGAATGCAGACAGGAAGCCTAGGAGGGCGTTCTGTAGGAGGTGAGCCCTGGGTTAAAGTGTGAGGGGAGTAGGGAGAGGAGAGGGGAGACAGAGGGAGCTGGAGGTGAGATTACAGAGACCACAGAGCCAGAAAAAGGTCGGGGAGGGGCTGGGGCGGAAGTGATCCAGGAAGCTGCAGAGATGGGTCAGCTTGGGCCTGGGAAGAGAGGCTTTCTAACCCGCTGCACTGAGTCTTAAAGGCCTTGGAGGCAGGCCAGCATTGCCTCTAGAATGTTCTTTCCTCCCTGGGGTGGGAGGAAGAGCTGAGGGAGGGTGTCAGCAAGGAGGCTTCTAGACTTAGTCCTGGGGAGAGAGGATGCAGAGAGGACAGAGGGGACAGTCAGGAGCTGAACTGAGCTGAGATTGGGTGGAGGGGCCCAAAAATCACCCCGAGATGCAGAAGTGGGTTGGGGAGGTGACCGTAGACTTGGTTTTGTGCACAGGGCTGGAGGTCAGGAGAGAGGCCCCATTGGTGCTGCGTATCAGGGGCCTGTCCCCATGAGGTGCGAATGAACATTGTTAGCTGGCCCAACACGATCCAGAAGAACTGGAGAAGTTATCTCAGCGAAGGCAATGGTCCTGGGGGGAAGCTCGGCATGGGGTGGAGGCAGGCTTGAAACTGAGGACACTGGACCCCTGGGGCAGCACCCGCGTTTCCGTGTTTCCCCAGATGGCCCATCCCTGAGTGCAGACCAACTCAGCAAACACTTGCTAAATGAAAGGGAGGGAGCAGGACGTGGTGGTGCAGGCCTGTAATCCTGGTAACTCAGGAGGCTGAGGCAGGAGGGTCACAAGTTCAAAGCCAGCCCCAGAAACTTAGTGAGGCCCTAAGCAACTTACTGATACTGTCTCAAAATAAAAAGGGGCGTGGATGTGGCTCAGTGATTAAGTACCCCTGGATTCAATCCCTGGTACAAAAAAAAAAAATAAAAAAGAATGGGGGGTGGGGAGGGCAGGTGGGGGGAGAGAAGAAGAGGGAGCAGGGAGGGAGACTTTTCCCTCTTCCCACTAAGGCTTGGGAAGGTGCCTGAAAGCCCCACCCTCTCTCTCAGCACCTTGGGGGGGCTCCCTCTTGCCCCATGGAGGGAGCTGGGATGGGGAGATGCCTAATTACAGGTGCTGTAGCATGGAATTAAAGATTCAATTTCTAGTTCCAAGATGAATTTAGAGGCAGATTTGATCCATTTGGAGTGGAGGTCTTTCACCCAGCCAGGGCCTGGAAGAAGGGAGTGAGGAGAGCTTCCATGCGATCCCCAGCCTGTGTGGAAGCAGGGGCACCTCCCGCTCACCAGTCCCCTCAGGGTACAGCAAATGCAGATGGTAGAAACCGAGGCCCTGGTGGCCAAGACCCATCAGGAACTGGGACAGCCCTGGGAGCAATGGGGACCAAGGATGCCTACAAACCCAGTCTTGCTTTATCTGGTCAAGGGCAGCACGTGTCTTTCTGGAACCTCAGCAGAGAGACACAACAAATACAGTTTGGCCAGGCTGGCTGTCTCGTGGCTCTGGGTGCCCCAGAGAGTTAGACATTGTGCCCTTTCTATTTATGGGGCCAACCGGGCAGAGTCCTGCCTCACTTTCGATGAGGGAAGCTTTGGGCAGCTCTGCCAGGCACGTGACCCCATTTCCGGCAGTATAAACGGATTGCCAGAAACCAATCACAGTATTAACACCATGTCAAACATGCCATTGGCAGCTCCATCCAAAGCACTGCATTCCAGCCCAGGGTGCCTCTGCCAGCTTCAGACGTGAGACTTCGACCAACTTTGGGGACAGCCAGGGGACCTGAGTCTCGGTACAACAGGGCATTTGTTTGGAGAGCTCCCTCCAGTAACTGTGGGGCTTGCTCACTCACAGGAGGACCACCAAGGGTCCAACCCAGCAGTACCGTCCAGGGGGATCCAATCTCAGTGCTGGCGCTCACCCCAAGTGGGACCTGGGGCAAGCCATTCAGTTTTCTCCTCTGTCACATGGGTATTAAAATCCCTGGGTTGATTGGTTTACTCAGAGATGGGAAAACTGATTTGGAAGTTAGAAAGAGCTCTGCTCCGTTGCAGGAGCTGACCCTGAAATGGCCAAAGACTGCAGCCAAACACGCCTGCCTGGGGGCTGGTTCTGGATTCTTCTGGGGTTTCTCTGAAAAAGCTAATCACTCTACAGCCGGGAGTGGGTATGGACCAGTCCTGTTCCACGCTGGAGTGAGAGGAGGTGAGAAGATGGGAAACTGCATGTGAGCGGCCTCCCTCTCCAGACTCCTCTGCCTCCATTGCCAGGGTGACCCCCGCCCACGCACCTCATGGGGGTGGCGAGGGGGAGTCTCAGGGAAGCTGTTGGCCTGTAAAATGGCTAGATGATTGCTTGGCAGGAAGTGGATCCCGTCCCGTCCCGAGGCTGGGGGCCTTTCCCTCATTGACCATCCAGCAAAGATCCTGTTTGCTGGGAAGCTGGCAGCTGTTTGGGCTGCTCCTTCCAGGGAGGCAGAGACCCTGGCTTCTGGCAGAGGCCCAGCAACCCCGTCAGCCTGTATTTATTCTCCTCTGCAGGCCGTTGCTTGACAGATGTTTATGGAGGCCATGCTGAGGCAATTTAGGAGGCTGAGGTGCCAGGCCCATCTGACTCTTGATGTGTATGCCTTGCTGGTGGGTCCCCTCCCCTGTAGCACTTGTGGAGAGACCCCAGCCGCTGCTTGCAGGTGTGTGCTGCTGGCTTACCGCAGGGCCCAGCCAGGCCAGGGTTGGATTTCCAGCGTGTTTTGACTTCCATGGGCCTAAACCTGTAGGCCCTGGAATGCGGTGGCTCTGCAGGCTTCACCTTGTGCCCTCTGCCCCGGAGGTTAGTTACCTCCCCAACAGCCCCTACCTGGTCTTCCTCACTGGTTTTCCTCATGTGATTCAAGGGTGGATCCTAATAACGTGATAATTCCACGCTCCATGTCAGTGATTGTTTTAGAGTTCAACCTGTGACATGATTCTGTCCAATAAGGAATGAGGGGAAGTGTGCTGGGAGCGGAAGCTTGGGGGAAAAGTCTTCTCACTGACTAAACAGACATAAAAAAAGAGAGGGCCTCTTTCTTACTCAATGGTGTTGTCTGTGTGTGATGTCTGGAAGATTGGCAGCCGTATTGAGATCATGAGGGGAGCGGGTTTGAGAACAAAGCTAACTAACCCACCCAGGAGGATCAGAGTTGAAGCATTGGGGGAGCCTGGGCTCATGATGATGTCACTGAATTGCTAAACTGATCAACTCCAGGGCTGTCTTTCTTCAAGATTTCTTATTATTTATCATTTTCCTCACTGATTTAGTCCGTCTCTACGAGTTTGCAACCTCTTTCCACCTCTGTGAGCCACACAGATCAAAGTCTGGTGACCTCAGACTCCATTTTAAAAAAACAAAAACTAAAGTCACTCAAGTGCTGCCGTTATACTGCCTGGTGTGGTTTGGTGATTTGGATACCGGTAGCACAGAGCCCCTCCAGCCCCCAAGCCCTTCTCCAGAGGAGAAGAGAGCCCCAAGGTCCTCCCCAACCCTGGCCACCTAAGTCTTTTCTGTCCCCACCCACGGGTGAGGGCTGGGAGGCCTTCACGCTCATCTGCTGCCTGGTACGTGGTGACCTCCCCTTCAGTATCTTCTCCCACAAGCATCCCTGCTGCCGAGGTCTTCCACCTCCAGGGGGAATGCATGGCTGTTGCTCACTCTCCTGGGGACAAGGACTGTCCCACCTCTGCTGTCATAGGCGAGTCTACCTCTCTTCCCACCACGCAGCAGCCTCAGGATGTCTTCACCCAGAGTCACCTCCAACCAGGGAGCAAGCAGGGTTTCCAGGAGCAGCAGGGGTCACAACCTCAGGGGCAAGAGAAGGAGGTGCAGAGGGAGCCTGCAGGGCTCTTGTTCAGGGGCTGGGAGCTCCCATGGGGGCCAGAATGCAGGTAGGGGAGCATCCTGGAGAAAGGAAGAAGGCTGTTTGTTAGGGCTGAGGCTCTGGGGGAGGGATGGGCCAGCAGCCGAGTGACTCCTGCCCTGGGAGCGTCCCACTCCTGGCATTTCGCTAGGTGTAAGGGAGGGTGTACCCAGTGTCTGCCTTCAGCAAAGATACTGTTCCACCTCATCTCCACACAGAAATGAAGTGCTGGGCAGCACAGTCTCTGATCTGTGGTTCTCACAGACAGATTGTGGGGAGATGGCCAGAAACCAGTAGCTAACTAACCAACCAACCAACCAACCGACGTTTTAATTAATTATATGTGCAATAAAATATGGGAGCTTTTTCCTTTCTGTGGGAGGTAGTGCTGTAGAAGGCGGAGGTGATGCGTGTCTTCATCCATTTTTGGTTGCTAATAACACAGTACTAAAGACTGAGTAGGTTATTTATTCTTTTTTTTTTTTTTTTGGTGGGATTTTTGCTGCTGGTGTTTTTTCTGTTTGTTTTGTTTACAATACTGGGGACCAAGCCTGGAGGTGTTCATCCACTGAGCCACATTCCCCCACCCTTTTTAAAAAGTTTTAATTTTGAAACAAGGTCTTGCTAAGTTGCTAAGGCTGGCCTCAAATTTGTGATCCTCCTGCCACAGCCTCAGAGTAGCTGAGATTACAGGTGTGGGTCACTGTGCCCAGACTGAGTAGGTAGTAAAGAAAAGAGGTTTGCTTGGGCAAATGGTTCTAGTCCATGATCAAGGGGCTGCATCTGGGGATGGCCTTATTGCTGAAGGAATCCTGAGGTGTCACAGGGCGTCACGTGGAGAGGGATAGGGAGTGTGTGTGTGTGTGTGGTGTGTGTCCTCTGGCCTCTCCCATTCACAGAGCCACCAGGATTCAATCAAGGGACTCTACCCTGATGACCTTATCTATCTTAATCATCTCCCAAAGGCCCCACAGCTAAACACCACAGTCAGATTAAGTTCCCACATTATAACGAGAATTAAACTCCAACATGGGTTTTATTTTATTTATTTATTTTTTTAAAGAGAGAGGGACAGTGAGAGAGACAGAGAGAGGAACAACTTTATTTAATTTTTCACATGGCCTTAGTTGCTCCAATACTTAGTTGTGTACGTGGTGCTGGGGTTTGAACCCGAGTCCTCGTGCTTGCCAGGCAAGCGCCGAAACCGCTTAGCCACCACTCCAGCCCCCTCCAACATGGGTTTTAGAAGGGACAAACCATATTCAATCCATAGCAGGGCAGTTACAGAGGCCTCCCCACGGGCAGAGTGTGACGAGAGAGAACCACAGGTGAGAAACTATAGCAGGACCTTCCAAGGTAAGGAGGCAGGAGGCACCAAGGTCCTGGGGCCCACCCTGATGTGTTCCAGGCCTGCTTGACTGCAGGGGCTGCTGGTGGGGTTGAGGCCACAGAGTAAGGCAGAGAGCCAGTCTTAGCCCTGTGGATCACTCTCAGGATCTAGCCCTGTGGATCACTCTCAGGATCTAGCCCTGTGGATCACTCTCAGGATCTAGAGAGCTGAGCTAAATGTTCTGAGTTCTGCCTACGTTCAATCATTGTTAG
Source organism: Aplodontia rufa (assembly GCA_004027875.1). Lineage (NCBI taxonomy): Eukaryota > Metazoa > Chordata > Mammalia > Rodentia > Aplodontiidae > Aplodontia > Aplodontia rufa. Next base: position 37,227 of record PVKS010010394.1, on the reverse strand, counting down.
TCTGGGAGACTGAAATGGGAGTCTGTCTTCCTTGAGGGATGAAGGACCTCTGCCAAGAGACATCTGCTCGGAGAGGGCTCGGGACCAGCCGACAGCCATTGCCAGGCACCTAGGTCCACAATTCCTGTCGGGGGATCTTGGGTGTCCAGGCCTGGGGCCCTTCCTGCCTCCATGCTTCTGCCCTATACTGTTTGGCTAGAGCGAGTTATGCCCTGGAGACCTTGCCACCCACCACACTGGGGCTCCCTGCCATGCAGCCCTTCTGGTGGGATCAGCCTGGGACAGCACTGTCCCTCCACAGGAGGCGTGACAGAAGAGGCTTGGCCTGGGACTCCTGGACCCCATCCTCCCTCCCTCCCCGCTGCCAGTGCACCTTCACCTGCCCTGGTGGTCCTGAGCCCCCAGTGCTGGGCACCTGGCTCTCTTTACTCAGATGATTTAATTTGTTCCCCTCTACCGCTGGTTCCCCAAGGATTAATGAAGATGAGTGATGTGAGGCTTTGAAAAAGCCTTAAGAAAAGCAGCAAATAGGGGCTGGAGGGGTGGCTCAGCCCTGACAGCGCTTGCCTGGCATGCGCACTGACACGGGTTCTGGCCCAGTACCTTGTACACAACGAAGTGTCGGAAGTGTCGAGAAACAAAAGCCAGATGAAAAAATGAATAAGACTGATTCTCTCTCTCTCTCTCTCTCTCTCTCTCTCTATCTATCTTTTAAAAAAAGCAATAAATAAAACGAAGGCACACAAGGCAGAGGAGCAGCACTGGCCTGGGATGTGGCACTCGAGCCCAGGCACTCTGGGACGGCTTTCCTGGCCGTCTGAGCTCTGTGGCTGGGCAGGGCCACAATCCCTCTCTGCAGAGTGGCTGGAAGCATGGTCACAGGCTGAGTGTGGCCGGCTCTCATCACGTAGGGCTGTAGTTGGGAGGTGGGGCCACCCTTGCTGAAAGGTGCCCTTCGGGTGAAGCCCCATGGAACCAGGCGCTGGCCTCTTTCCAGGGGTCCTTTATCATTTCCCCTCTTTTCTGAGTCCTCCTGCTCTGTCTCTTGGATGCTCTCCTCCTCCTCCTCCAACCCCATAGAGCTCCTCCCTGACCACTGTCCTGTGCCCCTCGGGGCTCAGCTTGGGCCCAGGGCTGGGCTGGGTCAGCCAACCACACCCTCTGCCTCTGTCTCTGGGTTTGGCTCTGAGCCCTCCTCATTCAAGGCCAGCTCTGTATGCCCTCCTGGGTTGCAGCAAGGCGTTGGTGATGTCTCCATTTGGCTGTCCCTCCGTCACACACTCCCAAGTCAAGGGAATAGTGTGGAGCCTGTGCCTAGCCTCCTCTGGCTCAGCCTCCTCCTGGTGGGTGGTGGCATGCTTGTGGTGGCTTACACGTCTTCTCTGGAGGCTGAATGGACACATGCTTCCCTGCCTCCTGGTGTCTGCAAGGGTGTATCCTGGAGGAGGTGGCTGTCTGTGGAGTGGGGATGACAGCAGAGGTGGCTTTTGGTGGAGGAGGGCAACTCGTCCTCAGCCTTACCTGTTAGGATTACCATTGATGGGGTCATCTGTTTCTTACAGTGGAGAGCTCCCCTGCAGGCTCCCCAAGGGATAGCTCAACCCTGTCCCCACCCCCACTTCCTGGACATGGTGAGTGTCCATCTCCCCCATACGTGTACCTCTGTCCTCAAGCTCCTTCAGCACCTGATGCCTTCTTGTGATCTCACACCAAATAGGGTGATCTGTGTGTCCACCTGGGCCACCACAACAAGCCAGCAGACCTGAGTTCCTCTCCAGGCTCCACCTGCCCCTGGCCATGTGGCCAGCAGATGACTTCACTTCCCCCTATCATCCCCAAAGCAGGAGAGCTCTGTCTGTGACACAGGATGGCTGTGGGAGATACACATCATGATTGGCCCAAGTGCCCAGTGCAATGTCTAACATGTCACTAAGACAACTGGACACACTTGCTGAGTGCTCAGAGAGAGCTACCGGCCTGGGCATCCGGCCCCGGACACGGTGGACCACATCCTCTTCAGGCCTCCTGTAGCTGGGCTCTGAGCACCCCTGGGAGCTGATGGGTGGATGGTATGAAAGACCCGCTGAAGGGAAAAGGATCACAGGCTTCCACCCTGTCCTCAGGGGTGGGGATCAAGAGTGGCTACGGGTAAACAAGTGCCTGATCTGCGGACAGGTTCACTGCCAGGTAACACAAAGACCAGCAGGGAGAATCCGGAAGAAGCTCTGTACTTAAAGAGCAACGGGTTCCTGTGGCCCAGCTGGGAGGGCCACAGCTTACCTAACTCACCCCTCTGCAGTACCCAACACTGCTGGAGCCTCCTTCCATCTTCCTGTCCCTAGGATCTTGAGATGGGGACCATCTCTCCAGCTTCTCCCTGGGGCGGTGGGTCTATCTTAGCCTTTTCCCTGGGGCACAGCACTGCTTGATTCCTTTTATTTTTTTCAGAGCTGGGGATTAATTCTGACGCCTTGTGTTTGGTAGGCAAGTGCTCTCTACCACTGAGCCCCATCCCCAGCCTCTGCTTGCTTCTTGAGGTCACTGTTCCCTAGGTCTACGGCCGGTCCCATTTCTCCTGCCCTCTCCACTTCCCTCCTCTTTTTCTTCCTCTCCTTATCTGCCTTCCCATCTTCCCACCATCTCTCTTCTCCCTTCCTTCTCCTCCCGCTTTCGTTTCTCCCCCTCCCTCTCCTCTCCTCTCCTCTGTCTTTTTTCATCCCCTCCTTCCTCCCCACCTCAGTCTATTCTCACCTGCCCCAGCTCCCCTTTGCTGGAGGAATTGACCCAAAAAGGGACGTGGGAGGTGTTGCTCTTTAGAGGGAAACCAGGTGAGAAAGTGGAACTTCAAGGGGAGGGACACCCGAAGGTGGCCTCTGCAGCTGTTCCGTATATAGGACCTGGTAGTCCCAGGAGAGGGGAAGACGGGAAGGCAAGGGTTCATTGTGACCCCTGGGGTCCATGGAGGAGGAACAAGGCTGGGGAGAGAGAGAAGGCACCAACTTGGGGACAAGCTGGGTACGAGGCTCCAGTGAGGGTGTAGGTTAGGGACAAGTGAAGACCCGGGACTGGAGACTAGGACAGGACTTGGGGCTGGAGTTAACATGAGTCACTCTCAAATGCTCCTGGGGCCTGGACCACACCACTGAAAGGCTGGCACAAAGTCCATCCTCAAAGGTATCCAATTACAGAGTGATCTGGCCCAACACCTCCCCAACTACAGCCACAGGGCTATCTTATGCCCTTGACCTTGCCCAGCACATTCCCCCTCAGGGCCTTTACAATCGCTCTGGCAAGTCTTGCCCAGGCAGCCAGATGGCTCCCTCCCTTATTTTATGAGCATCTCTGTCTTAAGCCACCAGTGAGGTCTTCCCTGACCACTTTATTAGAAGTATCACCCCTGTGTTACCCCTCCACCTCCTTACCCCATTTTATCTTCCCCCTTGTGACCTGAAGTTGCTCAGTGTGTACACAGCAAGGCCTCCAAACCTTCTTGTGGAGTGACTGAGCAAGGAACAAGGGCTGGGAAGGTAGGTCAGCCAGGGGCATCTGTGTATCCATGCAGGACAGGGCTTCCCAAGAATGGGAGTCAGACCGCCAAATACATTTCAGATGCTCAGAGGCTTTAAAGGGGAAAAACAAAGCTATAAAACCACTAGATGAAAAGACAGGAGAATATTTTCACAATCTCGGAGCGGGCAAGGTCTTCCTAGGCAAGGCACGGAATCCAGAAGCTAGCAGAGAAAGCCCTGACAGGCTTGATTACATAAAAATCAAAAGCTTCCACATGGCAGAAGACATGATAAATCAAACTAAAAGCAACCTGACGGATGGGAGAAAATACTTCAAACATGCACAACATAAAACAGATTAACATCACATATAATCAGATTCCATGAGGCTATAAGTGGAACCACAAACAACCTGGTTAAAAAAAAAAATTAGGCAAAGGAAAGGCCTAGGCAACACCGAATTATCTTCCTGGCCAGGGAACAGGTAGCTATACAGAGAAATCAAACCAAACCTGCAAGGATTCTTCGGGGACAAAAGTTAAAGGAGGGGATGGAGCAGTGGCTCAGCGGTTTCAGTGCTTGCTTGGCAAGCACGAGGACCCGGGTTCGAACCCCAGCACCATGTACACAGCTAAGTGTTGGAACAGCGAAGGCCATGTGAAAAACTAAATAAAGTTGTTTCTCTCTTTCTCTGTCTCTCTCACTGTCCCTCTCTCTTTAAAAAAAAAGTTAAAGGAAAGATAATGATCTGGGGCTCACAGGCCTCTGAGACAGGGGTGCCAGCCTTATGGAGGACAGGAAGGCCACGGGGGGACTCAGAGACATTCAAAATGCACACTCCTTGAGTCCCTGCAGTGGCACTCTTAGGCGCCTATCCTTGAAAAATGACAAGGATCTCCAATGCTTCATGGTTTGTACCAGCCAAAAAAGAAAGTGGGGCCCCACCCCTCTGAGAGTTCATCAGCAAGAAGGTGCAGGACAGAGACCTCTGTAGCCAACAAAAAATGCCCCATTCTGTCATCAAGAAATGCAACCAACTCGTGACATAAAAATAAAAGCAAAGCATAGGACAGTAGGGGCAGCCCAATGCCATCTGCAGTTTTGAGAGTCACATAGTGTGTGCACATACCTGTAAACACACCTGCAGGCAGCCACAGCATTATAACAGATAATATATATTACTATTGGAAGCTTTTAATAAAGACAAAACAAGAGCATTGAAGAGGATGCAGCTGGGCTTATGGTGCTATGAGGTTAGACAGGAGGTGGGGGCTGGAGATCATGGACTGTGGACTCTCTGCGACCAGTGGTCCTACAGCACTGTGGTTCTTATGTCCCTCTTCCTCTGATGTATAGCGAGATGAAGCCTGAAGCCTCTTGAGACCAGACAAAAGTCATATCCAGCAAAGCACTAGCCCGTTTGCTGGTACCATCAGGGTCTGGGGACCCTGCCAACATGACCGAATATTCTGCACTGTTACCCTTCGCTTAGCTTAGCACTCATGAATGAGGGACTCAATTTCTGTGTGGCCTCCATGCACCCCCAGTGACTTCAGGTTCCCTCTCCTCGAGGGGGCAGGAGGTTGCTTCTCATGAGGCTGGCAGGATGGCCAGGAGCTCCGCTCTGGAAACATTCAGTTCCACAGAGACGGGGAAAGACCTGTAAGCAGACTCAGAGCCCGCCAGTGGGAGAAGCCAGCTGGAGTGAGCCCTTCGGTTGGACCTGGAGATGAGTACTAAGGCCAAGCAGCAGGACTCGGGGAGGAGAGGGACTTGCCCAAGGCCACCCAGATAGCACCTCGGTCTGCCTGGCTCCAGGGTCTGCCGGTCCTGCTGGTCACTCTCCTCGGTGTTGCTATTTCAGACCCAGTATCTCCTCTTTGTTTTACTGCCCTCCTGCACAGCAGCTGATTTGGTGATATAACAGACACACTGTTTTGTCTTTATTTCTGCCTCTGACCTTGGTCCTTGAGCTCACCGATGGGCTGATGGGCTGGAGGCTGGAAAGGTTGGAGGGAAACTGGGCACCACTGCGAGAGACCAGAAACTGGGGAGCAGCATCCAGGACAAGGACAGACAAGGGCATCCATACTGTCCATGCCTAGGTCATTGGGAATACAGGGACACAGCCAGTGAGGAGGCTCTGATCCAGGGAAAGGAGGTGCATACACCTAGGTGAAGGAGCATTGGTGGCCACTCCTGTTGAACACTGTCTCCCTCCAGGTGATTCCTTTCACTCTCCCAACCCAACAAGAAGCTCTGAGATCTCTTGCTATCTACATAAGGGCTAAGGACACAGCCAGCCAGGAAGGGGTAGGGCCAGTCTGCCAGCCCAGACTTGTCTCACGTCACATCTCAGCCTTAAAACCCCCTGTCCATCAAGGCTCCCCATAAGGGCCTGCACTTATATTTCTTCTTCATGTCTTCACTTAAGTTCTGTGAGTTGATTCTATGAGTTGGCTAGTACTGGCTCCACTTCACAGACAAGGACACAGAGGCTCAAGGAGGTCAAATAAGGCTCCCACCCTGCAGCTCTCGGCGCTTGCACTGGGACCCCCGCTCAGCACTGCAGCCCCTTTGTGCCCAGCCAGGTGGCCCTGGCAGGGGGAGGGGGGCGCTGCTCATGCGCAGTCCGCTCTCCTCAAGATGGCGCCCACCCTCTTCCTTGGTTTTCCCCTATTTCATTGATTCTCAAATGACATTCCCCCCCCCTCTCATTTTGGCATCTTTGAAATTACATCTTATAATTTTTGTCAGTCCAGGTGGCTGTGGTGACTTTGTTGTCTTATCCAGCATGCACATCAAAACTTGCAGGATGGGTGTCCCGGATTGCATGGGAGAAAATTTGGGAACCGAGAGTGGGGTCCTCCTGAAAAAGACGGGGAACCATCCTGCTTTTCCTGACGCCGAGGACAGGACTGTGTAGAAAAGCCCGACTTCGGCAGCTCTTGAGTTCAACTGAAGCATAAAGACATGCCGAGGAACTGGGACTCCAAATGCAAAGCCACTCCAGGGCTTCCTGAGCCAGGGGGTCTCCACTGTTGTCTCTTGGAGGGCTGTGCATATATGCGGTCCTCACCAGCTCTCCTGACTGACGGTGGTCCTGGAGGACACACCCCAGAAGCCACATGGCCAGCATGCAAATACCACTCTCAGGTGCTCATGATCCGTCCCAAAAAAGGCAGGGAAAGATGCTCCTTACCTCCCTCGGTGACAACATGTCTGGGCTAACCAGGGAGGCAGTCGCATGATCCATGTGATGGTCTACAGGGATAACAGTCACCATTTCACCCGACAAAGCCGAGAGGATGTAGAAGCCTGGGAGCTCCAATCCTACACCCTCTGCCAACCTGTGCCTACAGCCCTTGGGTCACTGTTCTGACCCTGCTGCATGCCAACCTATCCTACCACAGCGTACCACAGGCACTCAATCAGGGTTTGCTGAATGAATAAACACTGCACATGGCTTTGGAGTTTCTACCCCATATTTCAAGTCATGATGTGCTCTGAGTTTCAGCTTTCTTATCTATAAAATGGAACTAGGAAGCCTTCATTATAGGGTTATCGGGAAGATGCAAGGGATGGTGTATATGATGGGCTTTGTGGTCAATGGCTGACTGATGGAAGTTGTTAGGAATATTTCTGAGACTAGTTGTAATTTTTGTGCTCGTGGTAGTCTCAGAGAGAGTCCCTAACCCAGCTCTCAGTCATAAGATTGGGGTGAAAGCACGGATGAGTGAGCATAAATAGACAAAAGCTAGTGATGATTTGGAGGTCGAGAAGTCTCACAGGAGCAGGGTGGAAAGCGCTTGAGCCCTCTGAGAGCCACAGGGAAGAGGAGAAGGTGGCAGCAGTCGCCTGCCTGCCTATGACCGATCCGGTGACACCCTCATTCTAACCCAGACACACAGACAGAGGGAGTGACCAGGTTTGGAGCAGCATGAGCAGCAGATGTGATCCCTGTAACCATCCTCCACCACCATGGGAGCTGCACAGTGTAGTCAGCAAACCTGAGTAAGTTCTCAAGCATTTACAAAATATCTTCTGTAATATATCGTCTTCCTTAAAATGTCTGTGGCCAGGATAGTCTGGCTTTCCTCAAGGTGACACTTGGCAAGCCATTGGCAGTAGCCTTGGGCTTTGCCAGCAGCCCTGCCACTCCCTTCTCCTCTGCTTCCCACCTATCCCATGCCTGCCTGCATAGAAACTGGGATGGATGGCCTTTTCTACTCCACCAAGAAGCCCCACTGTTTCATCCCCAAGTCTTGCAGGGCGCATGAATCCCTGAAGGACAAACACTCAGTCATAGTGACCATGGCTCATTCCCATGTTCTCCATGCCAGGCCTTGTGCTCAGGAGGAACCAGACGGGATGAGTGTCCACAGAAAGGGTGGAGATCCTTTAACAGGGAAAAGAACCTTCTGTCTCATGGAGAAGTCCAGAGGGACCAAGATGGCCACTGTGAGGCCCATGCTCCGCCATCCTTGGGACATAGCTTAGTTGTCTTGCTCTAAGAGGGCTCTGGCACCTGCCACACTCTCTTCATTCAAAAGGAGCACCTTGAGCAGCAACAACGAAGGGTGCCTTCTACCTGTCCCGGAAGGAAATTTCCAGAAGCTCCATGCACCGTTCATGTTTGTGACTCTGGTCAATTGCATGGCCACACCTTGCTGCCAAGGGTGTCGGGGGAATAGTCTACTGTGAAGTTCAAATACCCAAAGGTTGCCCTTGGCCTTAACGGTCTCCGGCTGCTGGGTGAAGCTGGCTACTTTCACTCTTACTTGGTGGTGGGTCTAGGGTGTGATTTAGCCCAGGCTGTGGACTCAGTGGCTGAGGATGCAAATGGACACAGGTCTGCCCTAGTCACCCACAGGCCTGTGGGGACACAAACTCTCTGGAGTGGAAGGAGGGAAGAGGACAAAGGGATCTCTCCTTGGAGTGGAAGAGATATCCAGAGACTGAGAAATCCCATTTTAAAAAATGCAGTTTGATTAGATCCAGCAAACTGGTTACTTATTAGCTCCATGGTTGTCTACTAGCCTTTGGCCTGGTCTCAAACGTGGCTTTATTATGCAAGCAGCTTTGTGTGTGGAGACACATCCGGGGTTGATAATGCGGCTGCCTGGGATATTTTCGTTCTTCCTTATTTAAAGGGAAGATCTTGCTACCACCCAGTCCTGCCTCACCCTCCAGATTGGAAACTATGTGACCCTCATGATGGGGTTTCAGTTGGATACCTCGGGCCAGATTTCCGAGCGAAAAGGAACAGAGGGCGGTGTGGGGGCCGAACACATGCTCTGGACAGCTGGGTATGATGTTTTGTCCCATCTCTTAAAAACAAAACTTGAACTGTGCAAAGGATTGCTTTCAAATCAAATATTTGTTGGCACATACATGTGTCCTGTTGGTCAGAAAACATGTTTTTCGTTTTAAAATTAGATTTCCCTGGAAAGAACAATGGCAAAAATCAAAGAAGACAAGTGTTTGGTGGGGCAGAAGGAACAAAATCCTTTGCCCAAGAGGGTTTGTGGTTTGGTGAGTGCCAAGTTGCTCGAGGCGCCTGCCTCCCTGGCTGGTGCCAAAAGATGGGGTTTACAGTTTGTCGGGAGTGGCAAATCTGCCACCTGGGTCCCACAGGGACCCTGGTATAAGCATCTGAGTGCCTCACAGCCCTGGTCACCCTCTGCTCTTCTTGCCTCCTGTGGTCCCACCTGAGGGTGCCCCGAGGGCCTGGCCGTGGGGAATCTGAGACTGCTCCCCGTACGCAGCAGGGGTCTCAATGCCACACTGTGCCTGCTAAGGGCCACCACCTCTGTACAACCCTGCTGCTCTGACCGCGGCTGTCGAGATCAGACTCAGAGCTTTGACACAGGGCAGCTGTCAGTAGCCTGGCTCGAGAATGTGGCTCTGAGCCTGGGGTCTGGACAGCCAAACAGATGCTGTCTCTTGGGACTTTGGGAGGCAAAACAGAGAAGGATCCAGAGAGCAGAGAGAGAGAGAGAGAGAATCACGGAGTGCAGATAATCAGGAGAGGCCTGGAAGAGCATGGAGAGGCAGCAGCCTCTGGCACCTCCAGAGGGGCAGAGGAGCGGAGGATGGGGGAACAGGAAGAGCAAGAGGCTGAAACACAGCAGCTGAGGCCAAGACACGAGGGACATCCAGAACTGGCCAGGCCTCCAATCTGCTGCCAGATGGCCAGAGATGCTGCTCCACAGAAAGGCTTCTGCAGCCTCTTCCTTGGGTAGACTTCCTTCCCCTAAGCTACCTGCTCAGGTGTGATGCTCCTGTGCGTGGTGGTGGGAGCTTCCGTGGAAGCAGCTGCATGCAGTGGCCCTTGCAGCATCCAGTAAGATCAACCCCGAGTTTCCCCATGCATATCCCACTCCCAAGCAGAACGTGCACAGAACAAAGGCAAAGCTGCCTCCTTCCCTTCACCCTTGGTGTGCACATGCACGCAGGCTCACAAGTGTGCAAGTGCGCATGCACCCTTATTCCCTGAGACCATCAGATGGGCAGAGGAGAGGACACAGCTTGCCTTGGGTGAGAAGAGCTCAAACAAAGTCAGGAGCCAACTTGATGCATCAAGGGGTGAAGGTCAGTGAGGATGAGCCTTGTGTGCCATGAATAAAGTCACCTCAACAAAGCAGGGCTGAGAACATGGGACTTTGTTGTTCTCAGCAGCCACAATGATGGTCCATGACAGGTGCTCAAAAGCCCGTGATCATTAATTCTCACAGCAAGCCCATTTGGTGAGTATTCACCTTTCAGATGAGCACACCAAGGTCCAGAATGGCCCAAGTGTAGACCTGCCAGGCCTGGGGGCAGAGCACACCAAGGTCCAGAGAAGGTGATTGGCCCTAGTGGAGACCTGCCAGGCCTGGGGGCAGAGATTGGTATCCAGGTCTTTGACGTCCCAGAGTCTAAGCTCTTTCTACACGTTCCTCAGCCCCATTCTGCAAAATGACCCCATTTAGGACACAGAGATGGGACTGGTGGGCTCCTGACCACCCAGGGCCATGAACCTTCGTCACCTGGTTTTGGCATAACATCCAGTCCAACTGAGTAACTGTGCCAGGCCAAAGGGACTCACCCCTTCTCCCAACAGGTCTTCTGTAGACCCTAGGATATAAAGACAAAGTCCTTTTGTTGTCCTCCTAATTTGGGGGGAAAGAATGAAACACAAACATGAAAAACAATTGCAAAGTCCCAGAGATGGATTCAGGGACTCCCAACACACCCTTCCACCATAATGAGCTGCCCCTCGGGTGTCTCTTCATGGGCTCCACCTGCAGATGTCCTGATACAGTCCCAGCTGCCCGGCATGTTGCCGAGGACACCACAGATCCCCAGGTGGCAGTGGGCAAGCCAGGGTGTGTCTATAGTCAGTGGGTGTCAGGCCACAGTTGGCCCAAGGCAGGTCTTTCAGGGTGAGATTGTCACTGCAGGTAACTCAGCTTTTGAAGGCTTGAGTGCTTCCACCAATGACTGAGAGAAAGTGCTCTGATTGACAGGGCCCTGGCTGCTCTGGGGCCTAGAAATCATGGTGACTATATGTAATCCACAGAGGATCTGGGGGAACAAGAGGAGCTTGACTGTGCACCCTGGAGTGTACATAGGGATTTTCTGGATTCTGGGTGCATATGTGACAGGGAAGAGTGACTGGGGTGCTCTGGTAGGGACCTAAGCTGTAGCAGCCACAGGACCAGCATGCCAGCACCTACAGGGTGGCAGTTAGTGTACAAGAGCCAGGGTGGGGCGAGATTGGAGAGAAGCCCTGTACTGGGCTAGGGAGCCCTCACGCCTCCCAACTGTCTGGTTAGAGCCTTCCCTTGGCAGCAACATGGGGACAGGCTAGCAGTCTTGTCACTGTCTTTGCTTAAGATGCTGCCCCACCCTGTTTCCATGCATGCAGGCACATCCATCTTCTTTTCTTTTCTTTTCTTTCTTTTTGATATAGAAAGAAAGAGAGAATCAATTTTATTTAGGTTTTCATATGGCTTTTGTTGCTCTGACACTTTGTTGTGTACGTGGTGCTGGGGTTCGAACCCAGGTCCTCATGCCTGCAGGCAAGCACCGTAACCGCTGAGCCGCCACTCCAGCCCCCATGTCCATCTTCTCGATGGCCCAGGACCATCCTATATTCCAAGACTGAAGGTCCACTCTGGAGAATGGTGCTGTACAGGATGGGTCCCAGCAAACAGACCCCAGAACGCTGCTGCTTAAACCCAAGAGGAGTGGGTCACTCTCAGAAGAGTCCAGAATGGAAGCTCTAGGGTGTCAGGGTCTTTGCTCCACGCACTTCATCAAAGATCCAAGCTGAAGCTCTTGGACATTCAACACGGCTTCAAAGGCCAGCCTGGGTGTGGCCAGTCTGGTCAGTGGGAAGGGGAGAGACTTCCCTGAAGCCTCTGCTGGGGCAGAACTGCCATGTGCTGCTTCTTTCTGGTAGAGTAGATGGCAGTGCCCCATTCTCCAGTCAACCATTGCTGAGCTCCGCTTGTGACACAGGGACACTGCAGCTTTGACTAATCTTCCTGCCCAGCCCTTCTCCCTCTCACTCCATTCAAACTTGCTCTGGATCAGCTGCAAGATCTCACAAACAGTACCCAATGATGTACAAATCACTGAGAACAGTTATGGGTTATTTGCATTTCGAAAACTTTGTGGTCCCTTTACCCGAAAGATGAAATCGAAGCATTAGTGGGCATGGACTTTAGAGATACCCTGGGACATTTTCAAGTTTAAGTTAGACAGCACCATGTTACTGTGACAAAGTCCCTGAGTTAAATCACCTTATCAGGAGGAAAGGTTTATTTGGCTTGCGGTTTCAACCCATTGTTGCTCTTCCCTGTTGCTTTGGATTTGTGGCAACGCAGCACACCATGGTGGGAACTTGTGGTGGAGGAGGATGATGCTCACTTTAAGGCAGCCAGGAAGCAAGAGAGAGAGAGAGAGAGACATGCAGGGTCCCACAATCCCCTTTAAGAAAACCTCCTGCTTGATCTAACATCATTCCACTCGGTCCCACCTCCTAAAGATCCCACCACCTCCCGATAGCATCACAGACTTGGGACAGACTTGGGACCAAGCCTCCAACACATGGGCCTTTGGGGAACACGTAAGATCCAACCTATAGCAAATCTCTACACTATTTTTTTTTTTTGTAGTGTCCATCCTGATGGCTTCCCTTGCCTCTCTCTGTGTGTGTGTGTGTGTGTGTGTGTGTGTATTTTATCCTTCATATATCACCACATTTCAAAGCCTTTCAATCCAATTTTTAAAAAAATCCTACCTCAACAACTTTAGATAAAATCTGGGGTTTATTCCCATGTTTAGGGCATTGGCGTGTCCTTGCCAGCATTAATAGGGCTCCTGGTTGGCAGATTCTAGTAAAAGATCAAGCCAGTCATGGGAAGAGCCTCCCAGGAACTATACTTGTGTCGGGAGGAGGGTAGAGCAGTCACATTTCGGAGTCAACTGTCTGGGGACCCACAAGCCCATCAACAGAGGATTTGCCCCAGGTTTCAAGCAAATAGCATTTATTAGTGGTCAGATCAGCCCATAAAAGCTCTTTGAATCCAAAATGTACTCAAAGCTTAAGATTGTTGGTTCGAGTTTTTAACTACTTGCCTCATTCACGCTCACTCATTCATTTAACCAACAAATATTCACCAGATGCCTTTCATACACAATGGTACGTTGATTAGGTTTGGGGAGCATTTACTATGACATGAGAGAGTGGAAGGAGCTGGCTGAGGTGGGGTCACAGGACCCTGAAGAGTTACCTGTCTATGACAATTCTAGAAACTTAAATTTTCTAATGAATTTATCATTCTAGCCCTAAGCCATAAAATCAAACCACACACTGGGCTACCCATAGAATGACAGTAGCTCAAATGGGACCTGTCTTCTGTGACAGTCTCAGCCGAGATGTTGCTCAGGGCCCTCCCCTTACTGCCCTGTTTGCTGATCCAAAGTGGCACCCCATCTCATACCCGTGCCTCGCCAGAGGGAGACGGCAATGGAAGAAGGGCACATCTGGAAGTTTTGCACATCTGTCCATTCATATTCTACTCTGGTACATGACTACAAGGGGATTGGGGAATGTGGTCTACTTGGGGACAACTTAGGCCAAGCTAAAAATCAGGAGCTGTACTGCTATGAGAGAGGAGGAGGGAATAAGTCTCGGAGGATAATAAACAGGCTCTAAAAAAAAAAGGTGACTGAGACAGATGTGCTCTGCAGGATGGAGCGCTCAATCCAGAGGAGGATGTGGACAGGAACTCAGAAGTGACCATCAGCTTGATACATCTCTGAGACAAGGACTGAATGAGAGCGCAGGGTGCTCTAGGAGCAGGGCATGGGGTGCCAGGGCAGGCCTCCTGCAGGAGTGGACATCAGAACCCAGACCTGGGAGGTGTTCAGTCAGAGGATGTGAGGAAGAGCTGGGGAGGCCGGGGGAATGGCCTGTGCCAGTATCTTGTGGCAGGAAGGGCAGTGGCATCTAGGAGGACAGGGGAGGGGCCGATGCACTGGAGTGCATCAGTGAGCAGTGAGCTGAGCTGAGAAGCAGGGCGGGGACAGGAGAGCCTTGAAGCAGAGGTGTGGCCTTTGGGACACCCTCCCTGTCTGAGGGCTTGATGGCAGATGTGACACACTGCACCTGTGGTTTTAGATCACTCCACTTTAGTGCCTGTTTCCTCTGGAAACAAGGATGCCAGGAGCGCAGGAAAGGTGACGGGGCCTCTGTGGGGAGCAGCGGTCCCCTGGACCTGGAGGCAGAGAGTGGGCCAAGAGCTTTGCTGGCTGTCCCTTGTGCTAGGCATCTTATGACACATTGGAAGCACAGAATGCTGGAGTTGAGAAGCCAGAGAGAACATCTGGCCCAACTTTTGGTGTGTAGTTGAGGAGACAGATCCTAGGGCAGGCCCAAGTCACCTCACAGGGTGGTGGCAGAGCTGGAACCAGAACCGGCTCCGTAGGTGGATGGAAGGATTGGGGTCACTGGGTTAACTGGTATCACCTGGCCCCTGAGAGCTACCTGTCTGAAGCTTCTCCAGAAATTAAATTTGCTAATGAATTTATCATTACAGTCCTAAGCCACAAATCAAACCACACACTGGGCTGCCCACAGTTGCCTGACAGCTGGCCTGTCTGATCCTGGCTGTCTGCTCACAAATTGGTATTAGTGGCACCAGGAGCAGATTAACATGGTGACCAGGCACCCAGCAACTTGATGCTGCCAGCTGGGCTTGCTAAAGCTGTCACTCTTCCAGCTGCTAGGCTGCCCTGGAGCCCACATTTCCCCAACCCTGGGGTGCACAGTGGTCCTGGGTCCAGCAAGAGTGAGTTCTCTCTTGATCACCAAGGGATGCCACTAGTCCAACATAAGAGAGGGAAGCAGGGAGCCATGGTCAGGAAGGCAACACTCAAACACTTCAGACGTAACTCAGGGCTTGAGACCCTACAGGGCCTATGGGCATTTGCCATCTGAGCCAAAGTCATACTGCACAGCAAGAGAACTAAGCCCAGAGAGGAAGGAGCCACGCCTAGGGCCATAGCGTAGGACCACAGCTCACACTTACCCTGGTCTCGTGCTATACATATTCTGTGCACTTGTTCTTCATCTCCGAGTCCTTGTTTTACACATCAGCTACATCTCCTGAGCACCTACTGTGTGTCAGACACTGTGCTAGGCACGGGGATGCAGAAGCAATAATTATGGAAAGGACTAAAACAAAGTCATCAAACAGAGCCATCTACCGAGATTAGTACAATGCACATTAGAGCACAAAGGAGGGGCTGGGAGGAAGACCTCTCAAAAGCGATGAGCCATGCTACGGGTTGAGTTGGAAAACATCACAGTAAGTGCGACATATGCAAGGCATTTCTCATTCTTGTAAAATTCCAGGGCCAGTATGGTGATTGTGATCTCCAAAGACCTCAGGGATGCATGCTCCTTCCACCCACTGCCTCCCTGCCCCTCTTGGACCAATAGAGCTCAAGCCATTACATCTGTATTCCACACAGTAGGAAAGAACAACAACAAAAAAAATGTGGCTAAGTACATGTTCATAAAACACTTGTATAAAAAATTCAGTGTCAAGAACTATGAAGGGTCAGAGATTCAACCCAGCTCGAAAGCTAATGAGTTAGCCCACCTCATTGCAAAGTCAGACTAAAAAGCACGACGCGGAAGTGGTGGCTCACGGTGGCTTTGATGTGCGTTTCCCTGATGCTATGCATCTTCCCTATATTTGTTGGTCATTTATATATCTGGAGACACCTCTAATTAAGTCCTTTGCCCCCTTTTTTCAGTTGAATTGCTTTCTTGTGTTATTGTTAATTATGTAGGGTTGTGATTTAAATCTGTACAGTAGGAGCATGAATTGGAGGCCAGAATGGAAGTGGCATGATCAGGTAGGGAACTGTGGCAGTGATCCAGAGAGGATCCCGGCCAGCCCTGGCCAAAGCAAAACAAAACAAACAAAAACCATGAACTTCCCACCCACCCACCCACTACCCCTGTCCCCGCAAAAAGGAAAAAAAAAAACCCAACCTTTGGAAATGGAAAGGAAGGGATGGAAGAAGTCTTAAGGAGCTGGAACCTGCAGGCTTGGTGAGTGTAGTATAGGAAAGGGAGTGAGAGGGGAGGAACGTGGGTGGTCCAAATTCCGCAGGCCGTCCCCACCAGCCCAACTCCCTGAACTCCCTGCAGAAGCAGTCTCATGGTGACCATCTTCAGCTTTCCAGCTTGTTTAGAGACATGATTGTGTTAAATTGGTCATTTTGCCATTGGTCCTGAGCACTCTGGGTCTCCTGCCACCCCCTCAACCATCATGTTTGGGCGGTCACCAGGAACCACTTTCCTCTTGGCCTTGGAGCCCTTGGGTTATCCAAATTTTCAATTCCACACTCTGCGCCTGTCCTATCAGGTTGACAGCTTTCCAGAAATCTCTCTGGCCTTTGATCCATGGACTGCTTTAGCCTATGCCTACTGCCCAGCTTTGGGATCCCCTTGGGTAGTGTGAATAGATCGGGGTGAGTATCCAGCTCGCAGCAGTGTGTCCACTCTGCCATCTGCCCCTGGCCTTTGCTGACTAGCCCATGGTGGAACCGCTTGAATTGGGCTTAGCCAGTCAGACCTCTTTGCAATTCCCCATGCCCAGAAGGCTTTCTTCTGGGTCAGGTCTGTGCTCAAATGTCCCCTCCTCAGAGCAGCCTCCTCAGAGCAGCTCCTCAGAGCTGCCTTTTTCCAGGTCTGTCTTTCACTACACATCTTCTCACTAGGGCAGGGACTCCCCAGTGTGGCATCACTGGGGGACCCTCAGAGTCTAGGAGATGTAGACACATAGTCGGAACTCAATTAAGTATTTGGAATGCAGAAGAAAGAGTAAGGTTTATAAGCATCGATAAACCAATGGAACTGCCCCCAGGGCCCCTTTTCTTTTCCCTGGTGGAAGGGAAGTGCCTTGCTGACCCGCAAAGGCTAGCAAGGACCAACACCAGGATGGCCAGAGCTGGGTCAGGGCCAGGCTGGATTACCTGTGTGAATGTCCTCCCTTCTCTGCCTCAGTTTCTTCAGCTGTGTAATGAAAACAGTCAGACGGCCTCAGTGTGATTTTCTGCAGGAATGAAAGCAAGGTTTTGGCCTCAGGCAAGGTTCAATAGTATAATTATAGGTCAAGAGGATGCAAACTCCAATCCCAAGCACTTAGAGTGGTGTTATTCTTTGATTACCCGATTTATGCAATAATAGAACTATTACAGTGAGTGGATTGAATGTGCACAACTGCTGGGCAGCAGAGCCTGGGGCGACCCCGGGTCTCCTCGGGCGCCGCTACCCCTCCCTAGGGCGTCCTGGGCTTGGCCGGGCCGGCGGGGCGGCTTTGTGCGCAGCCTGATTTCCATTTCCCCAGATAAACACGCGGCGGGGGCCGCGACCTCGCTGCATAGCAAGTGCCTCTGCTCCCCGCCCCGCGTGGGGCCCGCGAATGAGATGATTTACTCCTGTTTTGCATATTAATTGATCTAAATGCCACCCGTTCTGGGAACAATTAAGAAGCCCTCGGGCGCTCGGGGCTGCGGGGCTGGCGGCGGCGAAGTGGCGGGCGCCCCCTCGGGGCCGCGGGCCGGGTCCGAGTGCTGGGGGCGCGGGGTCGACTGGGGCGCGGGGGACGCGCTCACCCCACCTCCACCAGCAGCAGGCACAAAGTGGCCTTTGTGCGGGCACCGGGCATTTCCATGCAAGCAAAGTGCTGGTGCGCCCCTGCCTGCCTGTTCGCTCGCAAAGACGCCCCGAAGCCGCTGGAGATCCGGAGACCCGGGGTCCGGGCTGCACCCCACAGGCCTTCCCACTCCTTCCCTACCCAGCCCCTGGAGGTGGGCTTTGATCCTCCCTTTCTAATGGGGCTGTTTGACTCCGCCAGGAACCTTGGAATCTGCCTCCCCCCCCCCCCCCGGGTCTCTGGCCATGCCCTTGGCGGGGCTGCAACCAGGGTCGCGGACACTGCAGCCACACTGTGACTTTATCCGAACCTCCTCACCTACCTTAGCCTTAGCGCACGGGCCTGAACGCCCTTGCTTCCAGCCACCGCCTAGCATTGGATTGCCCCCAGGCGCAGGACAGAAAGCCGCTTGGTTCCTCCAGCCCACACCTGCTGCTTCTCCCCCTGGGAATGTGGGCACCAACACTACTCCGGGTACTGGGGTGGGACACCAAGAAATCCCCTTGGACACTCTTTTCCTGACATCCCATCTCCACCTGCATTTTCTTGAGTTCTGTGAGGGCCAGAACTCTGTGTGTCTCTAGTTGCCCTACATCTGTCATCTCTCCCCAGCAGAGGACCCCACCTGTCCTGATTTGGCTCCGCCCTGTGGTTTCCCAGGCAGATGCTCCCAGCAGCCTTTCAAGGCAGGTCAGATCCAGTATGGTCTGCACAGCCTCCCCACCACCCCAGCTCTGCCAAGGTTTCCCTTTGTACTCAGAAATCTACTCATCTTTCCTTGGTCCTCAAAGGCTCCCGGGGCCTGGTGGAAATCAGCTTTCTGTCTGCCCTTGGCCTCCACAAGCATACCCAGGAGATCTGAAGAAGAAACCTGAAGGTGGGTGGGGTGGAAGCAGCCAACTGAAGTCAGGGGAACAGTGTCTTGTTGGAGGGGACAGCAAGTACAAGGCTCTGTGGCAGAAAAGCACTTGGCTGGTGATAGGATGGTTCAAGATCTCCAGGGCTTGTGCAAGGTACAAACAGAGAGGGAGAGGAAAGGACCAGAGAGGTGGGCAGAGGCTAGGTCCCAGGCAGGGCATTTGGGTTTGAATTTTCAGCAGAAGTGTGACCAGATTTAGCTAACACAAAGACATTCATCTGTCTTTGTGAGCAGGAGTGGGAGGGTCAGTAGCTCCTCCTACACACACACACACACACACACACACACACCACCACCACCACCACCACCACCACCACAGCAGTCTGTCCCCAAGCCATGAGGATTGGAGGATTGGAGTCTCAAACTCCCTTGGATCAGGCCTCTCTCTCCTGCTCCTTCTGCAGTAACTTCTCACTTGGGTGACCTGAAGCACAATACTTCACCCCCACAACTGTAACCGCCCCTCTCCCCCTCCCCCATGGCTCTGGGCTCCTGCCACCCCCACCACAATCTCCACCACTTCACCTGCCTGCTCGCTGGGTCCTGTTAGCTGACCAAAACTTGGGAGCACATAGGTGTGATTCTTAGGGCCAAGTGGCTCAGCAGATTGTTCCCTGAAGGAATGAGAGCCCTGTGCTGCCAGATTTTTAGACATATCAGGGAAGGCCTGAAATCCAGATTTTTATGTGAAATCTCCCAGTTTCAAAATATTGGATCAAAACCAAAAATGTTTTAACACTGGTAGAACCAAACAAATTACATGTAACAAAATCTAGTCCAAGACCTGCCGATTCACAGCCACTGCCATAGCGTCCAGCGCAGGACGTGACAATCAATTGTTCGATCAATAATCCACATGCTGGGACTGCTTACTACTGCTGGGCCTCAAGGTTGGATAAAGGCCTGATAGATGATGATAACGGCTCCATACTCCTTGCTTCTTTCTCCTGGTACTTCAAGGATTTCATGATTTCCTTTTAAACCTTTGATGCATGTAGAATTTATTTTGGTATAACATGTGAAGTGAGGATCTAAATTAATTTCTTTTACAGATGGGTAGCCAATTGTCCCAATACTAAATATGGATAAATCCTGTTTTAAATGCCAACTGGATCATATGGTAACTTCCTATACATATTGGATGACTTCCAATAATTTCTCAATTATATGGCTATTCATACACTTGTACCATAGTGGAAATTATTTTAGCTTTATAATAGATTTAAAAGACATGTAAATAATTGGCGGGGTTATCTCTGCTCCTTACATTTCTGTTTTCAAACTTTTCCTGGATTTGTGTGCATGTGTATTCTTCCATATCAACTTTAGAGTCAACTTGTCTAGTTCCACGAGAAATCCTGTTGATATTTTTCAGTGTGACTGTGTTGATGTGTAGCTTAATTTAGGGAGAACTGGCACGCTTATAATGTTAAGTCTTTTTACCCAAGAGTGTGTAAGTTCACATTTGTATCTTTCAGTAGGATTTAAAAGGCTTTCTTCACATAGGTTTTGCACATTTTAAAAATGTTTATTTCTAGGTTGCTTTTGCAAATGGGGCCTTTTAATCCATTATATTTTCGCTCCGCTTGTGGTCTGTATATTCGAAGGGTATTTATAATGGAAAGCTCCCGTTGTATCCAGTTACCTTGCACAATTAACCTGTCATTTCCAATGGATTCTTGTAAGTTTTCCAGGTAAACAGTCAAATAATCTTCAAACAGTGATAGATTACCTCTTCCTCTCCAATTTGATGACTCTTATCATTTCTCTGGCCAGCATTCCAGAACAATGGTGATGGTAATGGCAGTATTTCTGGTTTCTGTCCCCTGGCTTTGAGATAAAATATGTAAGTAGCAATTTATGGAATTACCCAGTTTGTCTACCTTTAGCAAAAGCTTTTGTTACAGAATTAATACTGAATTTTATTATTTTAAAAAATTTAGAACACAAGAGATGAAGGAGATCCTAGAAGCTTTTGGAGAAAGAAAAGTCACATAATGAGGACCAGGAATCAGAATGGCTTTGGACTGCTTAACATCAACCCAGAAACCACATGCCAATAGAGAGCTGCCTTCAGAATTCTGAGGGGAGATGATTTCCAAACGAGATTTATACATTCAGCCAAGCTGTCAATCACACATCCAAAAACTGAACTTCCCATATGCAGTTTCCAAGGAAGCTACTGGCGTATATATTACAATAAAATGAAGAGAGTACACCAAGAAAGAGGATAACTTAGGATCTAAGAAATAAGGAACCAAAACGGGAGAGAGATGCAGGGAATTCCCAGGGTAATAGTGAAGACAAATTTCAGGAGGCTTACTGTACAGACAACCAGGAGGGCAGCTGGTCCAGATCAGGACAAGAGGGCAGAGGGCTCCGAGGGGAAAAGGAGCTGATAGGTCACCAGATGTATTTGACTATACTGTTAGAAATTTTAGAACTCTGCTGACACGTTTGTAGGATAAATTAGTACTGTTACATCCAAAAATAATTAAATGAAAAACTGAGGTCATTATCAACTCCAGGGAAAACAAAAAGCTGAACACATCAGCTGTTATAACCATAATATTCCTTGTTCACCTGTCAATAATGCATATGTAGATATTACAACGTAAAAACTGGATACTGATTTAGCAACTGCAATAGGGTTGTATTGCAAGGAAACATGTGTGTGTGTGTACATGTGTGTGTGTCTGCGTGTGCACATGCACGGTGGCTAATGGGGAACCAGCAATTTTCCACAGGAGGAAGCCAATAAATAATATCTTAAAAAATCAGTAAAGAATGATATTTAGAAATATGAAAGTAAATGTCAGAAGGAACAGCAAAAAGACTTGAAGTCATTCCCTCTGAAGAGAGGCAGGACGGCTGCTTCTCATTATCAGCTTTCATGGTACTATTTGACTTTTAAAATTTCATACATAAAATTTTTGATAAAAATAGAAATTTAATTTTAAAATGTTCATGCAAATATCACCTAAAGTCACCTTGTGAACCACTCCTGCTATTAGCAAAATGAGCTGACCAAAATTTCAGCAGAACAAGGCTCAATCTCAGCTCTGCAAATACTAGCTCTGTGACCCCCAGCCAATTGCCCAGTCTCTCCGGACCTTCATTTTTTTTCACCCAGAAGGTAGAGATAATTTTAGCACTTACTACATAGGATTACTGAAAGGATTAAATGAGATCATGCCTGGAACTCACTTATACAGCATGCAATAAAGACCTGAGGTCCTGGTAGTCATTATTTTAATTTCACTTCCTTCGATGTCTAAGGTATTAACTGTGGGCAACTTTGCTGAGTCTCACCTTTTAAACTAGTCTAGAGAATTTCCAGACGCTGAAGAGATAAATGAGATAATAGAGGTAGAAATCCTGGCACTTAATGTTTCCAAAACTCAGATTTCTCATTTAAATAGGAAAATTCCTTTAGGATTTGAGGATATGCAGTGAGGTGACGTCTCTAGCACAGTACCAAGGGTACATGTATTTACTCAAAGGCTAGCTGTACTTAAGAGTAAGAGCTTTTGAACTCCTACAGGTGATGTGTACTGTCTGTATAAAATGTGGGAAATCCAGACACCTGGCAAAGCAGAAACCTCCAGCCTCCTTGGTGTTTCCGGATGATTGCTTTGGCATCTTTTTATGTCTCAATCAATACAGGGTGGCTCACACTCCAGGGAAAACCAAAAATCTCACTGGGTTCCAAACACAGAGGTGTGTGTCTGCTCATACCCAGATCACAGCAGTCCAGGTGACTCTCAGGGCTCCCCTGTGGGGTGACTCCAGGATACAGCCTCCTTGGGACTTCTGGGTCCACCATTGGAACACACCCATCCGCGGCTGGGTGGAGAGGGCTGAAAAGGGAGCATCAGCACTCAGACGTGGCCACCAGCAAGTGAATGGGTCACTTCCCTCACATTTCATTGGTCAAAGCAAGTCACGTGGTGTCCCTGCCCTCAGTGGGTGAAGAAGTGCCTGGAGGCAGAGGGGCGTGGGACCCGGTGACAAGTGGCGATGCTTCCCCTGGTATTTACAGAATTGGAATCACATGGTGTGTACCGTGGTTTTCCATGTGGCTTTTGTCTCTTACCATTACATCATGCAATGTTCTTTGAAAACATGTGGCATGTATAAAACAGATTTCAGAAAAGATTTAAGTGGTATGGGGACGCTCTTTCCCTCTTCCTTGTTCTCTTTCCTCTTATTCTTCTGATTTGGGGAACTGTATGCAGGTGGCAGAGAGCCAGGCTCCTGATCTTTGTGTGCCATTGTTCAGAAACGTCTGCCTGTCCCCTTCTGGACAACTGGCAGAGGACAGGCGGATCCCGCCATTCCTTCTTGGGGGAGCTGGTGCAGTTCCATGGTGTCATTCTCTCCAGAAGTAACACGTTAGGAGCCGAGGCCAAGAGAACCTGCTGAACAACTGCTGGGTTAACAACTGCACATGTGGGGTGCGGCTGCACGCGCCTCTGCTGGGGCCTCCTTGCGCAGACAGTCAGCGAGTGGTGTTACCGCGTGGTGTTAAAAGTGACACCAGAGTGCTGCCGGCGCCACTGTCAGCTGTTGCAAGAGATGACACCCAGGCCTGCAGAGTTGGGTGAGAGCTCAGGAGCAGCAGCCCCTCCTCGCTTGGGTCCCAGGATCCCAGGGACCAGTGTGGTAAGGGGTCCAGGAAGAAGTGAGCTTGGTGGGCTCACACAAGAGGAGTGTTTTGTCTCTTGCATGCAAATTGTGGGAAATGGAGGCTGTGGGGACAGGGAGGAACATGCGAGGTCAGAGGCTAAGAGCAGACAGGAAAGGGGCTTGGTGAGTAAGGAAGGCCATTACACTGATCGCTGCTCGATTTCCCCCACAAACTTTTTTGCTGGAGGCCTCCTCTGGGCACACAGAGCAGCAACCTCGGAGGTTTATAATCCAGTCATGCAAATGTTTCAGACACACTTGGAACAATTAAAGAGGAATGCAAAGTGCACTTTTTTCCTGGCATTGGGTTGTGGGGGCAGATGGCCAGGGTTTCCAGAGAACTTTGAAGGAGAGAATGTTTGGTGAGGAAATGGAAATGTTCCAAAGGGCTCCTTCCTTCTCACTGCTCCCATCCATGGAGCCCCAGGAAGGAGGGAAGAGGGAAAGACACAAGTGTACTGGTGGCCATCGCCCAGCCCATTTTGCAGATGGAGAAACTGAGACTCAGAGGGCTAGGCCACTCCCCTCTAGGGGCAGAGCTTCAGTGGAGGCTAAGATTGAACAGCCTGGTATATCCTGCAGAAAGAGTTGCATTATTTCCCCCACAGCCTGTGGATGTGGGTATAAGATCTGACCCCTACCCTGCACCAGCTGCAGACTGAACTAAGGTTCAATGCCAAGGAATACTCAAGAATATTCACTCCTTTGGGTGTGAAATTAAACCTCCAGCTTTACAGTTTATAGCTCACTCTTCTGTTTGCTATCTCATTTTCTCCTCACAAAAATCTTGTGACAAGCCCATTATTATTTCCATTTTGCAATTTGGGAAACTGAGGCAGGGAGAAAGAAGGCACTGCATTCATGCAGCTCTTCAGGGATGGATGGAGCCCAAGTGGGCTGAGCTGCTCCAGGCACTCATCTATCAACCCACGAGAAATTCAGGACAACTCAGATGTAGCTCATGTCAGTTCATCTGCCGGCTGAGCCCCACTTCCTCTTGGAATGTGCTCTCCATGAGCCCAGCCTGGACCCGGTGGATCCACTGATTGGCTGGCAGTCAATCAGATACTTCTGCTAGCTCTGGCCTCAGTCTGCACAGGTTGCTGGGAACTGAGGCAAGATATGAGATGGATGTTAGCTGGAAGTCTGTTTTTAAGGTCCTCAAAGCTGCCCTAATTTCTTCCTTACACCCTTCCCTCAATGTCTTTCCTTGGGGCTCTGGAGTTTGGGAGCTCTGAAACCCTGTTAACCTTTCCCTTTCTCTATTCAAGGTTGGTAGGGATTCCCCACTTGGTGGAAGTCAGGCATCCAAAGACACCAAGGAAAGCAACCATGCAGAATCCAGGGAGCCTGCATTCAGCTGCTGGGCCCCCCATGCAAACTCCCCAGAGTTGCAGGAGTAAGAGCACCAGACCTACCCCAATAGGTGCAGAGACCAGTAGAGGACATTTCCACCACACGAGTGCAACTTGCCTAGCATCTGGTCTCTCAGCCGCTGTGTTCCTGTGTCCCAGTTGAACTCTCAGGCTTGGGCTTAGAGTCCCATAGGTCTGTCGGTTTGTGCCATTGAGAAATGTTCTATGGCTGTGGCGCGGGGTTTCTAGAGTGCTTGCTCCCTCTTTGCATATGATGCTCTAGACTTGCTCCTCTGGCTTTTTTATCCTTACAGCTGTGAGTTAAATGCCTCCACGTCCACTTAATTCCTGAGAACTGGGTTTGAGCTCCTCTTTCTGTTGGTTTCTAGTTAAATCCCAGCTTTACAAACAAAGTTGACTTCTAAATTGGGTCATATAAAACATGGCTATTCAAGAGAATTAGCCAAGGGTCAGGCTTTGAGACACTGGGGGAGAGCCTGAGAACCTATGGTTATTTGCCCAGCGTGCAGATATTCTCATCTCCTCCATCCTAAATGCAGTGTAGATAGTTCTTCCCATCTGTATCCTATCCCTCCTTATAGCTCTCTTCTTTCCTTCACTGCCAAATAACCTTGAAGGTGTGAGCCCAGCTCTATCCTCACCCCGTTCCCTCAGGGGTCCTGAGTCTGTCCCCAGTGGACCTACCTCCCATGCAAGGGGACCATCTCCAAACCCAAGGCATACTTCCCAGCTTCACATGCCCTCCCCTTCCCACAGTGACCCTTCCCTTCTCCGCTCCCTCCCCACTGGTCTTGCCCTGGAAGCATCAGTATTAATAATCCCTTATCCTTCCCTCCCCTGGCCACACCTTCATCTTCCCAGGAAACACATCATGCCTTCAGTTTACTGATGCCAAGTCTCAGGCTCAGGGAATGAAAGCTGCCAGAGGTCACATAACTGGGAGATCAATGGTGAAGCTAAGATTTGCTTGGAGTCAGATAGAAGTCCCAAGCCAGGCTTTTGCACTTACCAGACAGTTGACTCCCTTCTGCTAAGCATGCTGGGCACCAAAATGGTATTGGAACCCTCAGTGGGAACTTGTCATGGAATCTCCCCGAAATCTTTTTCTCCCCAGGGCCACATATCCAGACGTTGTGTCCCTCCCTGATTTAAACCATAATGTCATTTTGCACCTCCCTGTCTGCCCTTGTGAGTAAGGTCACAGTCTTTCTTTCTCAAGATTTAAAAAGAGAGGAAGAATGAGAGTGGGGAAGGAAGAAAGAATCAATTTTATTTATTTTTTCATCTGGTTTTTGTTTTTCCAACACTTAGTTGTGTATGTGGTGCTGGGGTTTGAACCTAGGTCTTGTGCATGCCAGGCAAGCTCTCTAACCTGTGAGCCACCGCTCCAGCCCCTTCTTCCTTCCTTGAGAAGCCATTCAGGGTTCTTTTCCATAAAGGGTCTGTTTCTGTTTGTTTGATTTCCCCTTGGACTGTTGATCTTGTGCTCATTGTAGGAGAGAGAGCCTTAGCATTTAAGGAAACTCAGCTTTTCCCCATATGTGTTACAAATATTTTTCTAGTTTTTTTTTGTACAGTTGAACATATACAGTTGAATTTTCAATATTTGTTTTCTGGTTTGACATTTGATTTCAACATAGTCTCCTTCTGCAATATTCTTCCAGGTTGTTAGGGTGTGAGGTCTCTCCTGGCCCTGCCCGGGGCTGAGCAAGCCAAGATGGTCCATTCGCAGCTTCCCAGTGATTAGAGAGCTATAAATGCTTTTTCAGCTCCTTGAAAGTAAGGTACAATCTGCATAGGATCCTAAATAGTATATGCCCAGTTGCCAGGGTAATTCCAGGGACACAGCAGCGAGGTTTTAGGACATCAGGTTTAGAGAGGAGTTTATTAGGAGAATTGGACATACCAGATGGGAGCAAGAAGAGAATAAAAGTGTGCTAGAGATCGACCTATCTGGAAGACAATCAGACACCTGCCTTGGCGGGTTCCTTTGAGACAGGTTCTATGGGGAGGAGAAGGTGAGGAAGGCTGGGGACACTATGGTCATTGGGTGGGCAGCAGGGACCCTGCTTTTGGTCATAGCAGTGGAGCAGCCATACTTTCTCCCTGGGGTCCCTGGGGTCGGGGCAGTGGCGAAGGGGCGGGGCAGGAGCTTGGCAGGTCTGGTGATGCCCTAATTAAGCCGTGGGTACATTTCCCACCCCAACTGTCAAACCGCGCGCTGTGCAAGCCAGGAATGAATATTCCCAAAGCGCCAACAGAAGGAAGTGCTTCATAAAAACGGAGCCCGAGGGAGTGAAGGGAAAACAAGCCCTGTTCACACGCAGTCAGCAGCAGCCGCTCGGCACAGCCCCCGAGGAGGCGGAAACGCGGAATCGCGCACAGCGACACCACCACCGCCACCGCCACCGCGCCCGGAGCCCCCAGCGCTCGCTCGCAGATGTGGAGTGCCAGGGAGCGGGAAGCTCTTTCCCTGCCCAACTCCTCTCCCCTCTGCTGCTCGCCAGGTCTCCCCAGGTCCTTTCGGGGACCACGGTGTCGGCCACCCACTTCCCGGCCCCAGGTTGGGTCCTCTGGGGACAAACATGCCCAGAGCAGGCAGCTTCCCTGAGGTCCTTTCTCCAGGTTAGGCTGCCTCCAAATCCCTTGTATGTGTCTGTGCTTGTGTCACCTTGGGCAAGTTGTTTCTCTTCCATGCCTGGAAAGAAACATGAATTTCATAATGTTGCTGGATGGTCCTAAGAATGGCAGAAGATGCCCGTATGTTAGTGGCTATACTCAGCCTCAATAAGTAACAGAAGACTTGGTGGAGGGTAGAGAAGCTGTTTTAGAAGAATGTCCCCTTTTCCTGGGTGGTGGGGGCAGGGGTCCCTTCTGTTCCTTCTGTCAGGTGCTATTAGGTGGCTGCAGGGATACTGTCCACCGGCTGAGATGACAAAGCCTTTTCCACCCGGCCTGGTAGCATCCTTGACTATCTCTCCACCTGTTCAGGGCCCCAGCCAGGTCCAGATCTGGTGGTTCTGGAAGGGCTGTGTTGCCTTGGCCTCTCTGCCCTTCTCTGTTTGACTGCAGAGGCTTTACTGAGGAAAATGAGGCTTTGGACTTGGGGACAAGATTGCCTGGGGTTCATCCCAACACAACGCCTGGCCCACCGCAGCCTACCTTGTTATTCTCTCTTGTGCCAACCTGCTTCCTCAAATTCAGCGTCAACTCCCTTTACAGGCCAGGCTTCTCATTTTGATTGACAGGTATCCTGTTCTTTCTACTTCTCCAGCATTTAACGTAGTTTTTGGTACATGGTAGGTGAATTTAAGTGGCAATGCCAATGGCAGCCTGGATGGTTGGTGAACAGTGCTCACCAGACCTTCTGCACAAATAGCCAACCTCTACAAAAGTTCTGAGCCCTACCATGCGTAGGTTCTTTGGGCGGGACTGGCTATATAATTTGCAGAGCCCAGTGCAAAGTGAAAATGAAAATCCTTTGTGGAAAAGCTTAGAATTTCAAGACAACAGAGTATTAAACTGAGTCTGGAGCCCCCCACAGGTACCCTACCTGGAATGCAGCCTGTCTTTGGGTCTTGAAGGTTGGACTCCTTGGGTGTCTCCTGCTGAAATACACCCTGTCCCTCATCTGGGGCAATGCTTGGAATGTGATCCTGTGTGTTCAACTGAAGATCTCCTGGAAAACCTGAACTTAGCTGTGGTTATAAGCAATGACAGACCCTTCACAGATTCCCCTTCAGGGTGAGTCTTTGGAGCACAAGCTTCTCCTCAAAAGTCCAGGAGTCAGCCTCCTGGACTTCTTTTGTCCCACTAATCAGAACTTTCTTTCTGTGACTATGTATTGAGCACCTACTGTATACAAGCATGGCAGCAGTGATTAGTGAAGACCAAGTCCCAGCCCTACCAGGGCTAACACTGTGCCGATGCATTACAGGCAGGGACTTTTAGACTCTGAGGAGTCTGAGTCTGATACCAATTGGCCACTAGTGTCTCTAGTGTCTTTGACAGCAGGCTGTCCTTTCATCTCCCAGGGGTAACTACCAAGCTACTTTTCCTTGCCACACTGAAATGTGTTTCAACAAAACCTCTTGTGAGCCATGGGAAGACACAAGGGACCCAGGAAATGAGAGGGCACTGGACTCGCACCTCTCTTCCATGGTGAGTGCTTCAGGTCCATTGCTTGAACCCCCTGAATCTCAGGCTCCTTATGGCATCCTATAGCGTTGTTGGAAGGGCTAAAGGATGTGACATACTTAGCAGGAAGCCTGTCATCATGCAGTGGCACTTCCATTGTCTTCATATTTCTTCCTCAGGGGCAAAGGAAAGGGACTTAATGTTTGTGCTTGCCTGCTGTATGTGATTCTATGTCAGCTCCCCAGAAGCCCAGGAAGTGGGCACTATTATCCCACTTCATGTTCAAGGAAACTGAGGCTCCAAGGGGCTCGGGTACCCAGTGACATGGCTCACAAATGGCACTGCCAGCCTTCTGTTCCAGGCAGGCCTGTGGTCAGACTGGTGGTGCTGGAGGCAAGCTGGCCTTATTTGCCACATGACTTTTCCAAGAAAGAAACCCAAAGGTCAATGATTATACTCTTGGGCCTGATGCTGGGATCTTGATCCCGTCTGTGATTCTTCCAGGGAAGTTACTGGGAGTAGTGTCTAATGTGCCCCAGTTTTCCTATCTGTAAAAGGAGGAGCGTAACAGTCCCTACCAAAAAGGGTAATTATGAGAAAGAAAAGAGATAAACCATGTATATGCCAAGGACTATCCTTGGCACATAGGAATTGCTCAAAGAATGTCTTATTGTTGGAAAGTTGAAACCAGAATTTTCTTAATAATGCTTTCTAAATCAGACCATCCAAGCCTACCCTTTCCTAGGCTGCTCTAAAGGCAGGAAACCAAGTGAAAACTTGGCTATGGGTCCCTCTTCTGGGCCTATTGTGTTTTCCACAGGTGACCATAATAGTATAGCCCACCCTACACTTTACTGTACTGGGACCTGCCACTCCCCTGTCAAGAAGCCCAGTCAAGTTCCCTTCCCCTTTGGACCTGGAGCCAGAAATGATGCTGTGTGTTCAGAGCGTGATCTGAAAAGGCCACACAGCTTCCCTTGACTTGGAGAAGTCCTAGTGTCCTGGGACCATCACCCTGGCCATCCTGTAAGCTGGAGTCAGATGTGCTGACTTGCCAGTAGAGTCCTGGGGATCAGCCCAACCACAGCCACTCTACATGGAGCAGAAGAACTGCTCAGCAGAGCCCTGCCTGAGTTCCTACCAGTGCAGAGCCCACAGTGTCAGCCAAGGTCAGCTACTAGTCTTGCCCAGGGAATGCCTCTTCCTGCTCTGGGGGCTCCAGTGCACTCACACACGGTCTGTCCTGAACAGAAGGAGAATGCACTTGGTAGCCTATGGAGACAATCTTGGGACAGTCCCAGCCTACTGCTTCCTTGCAGGGAGCTGGGGGGGGGGGTGGTCATGAACTAACAGGGACTGGAGCTGTGGGGCAGCAGATAGGCGAATGCTTCATAGCAGGTTGCCCTCCACACAGGCTATAGTGGCCTCTGCCAGCTAGGATCACCCAAATTACAGACCTAAGCCCCTCTTCCCCTTCTTGTTCTCATGGTGGGGTGGGCCACCAAGAGAGGAGGTATCTCCAAGGGAGATATGGCTTGTGCTGTGGGGGCAGGGAGGGGACACAAGCTGAACAGGCTTTCTCCATGGCCTTCTTCCAGCCCTCCTAGTAGTGTCAAAGCACTTTGGTACATATATCCAGTGGAATTCTACTTGGCTATTAGAGAAAATGATATTATAGCATTTGCAGCCAAATGGATGGAGATGGAAAAAATTATGCTAAGTGAAGTATCCTAAACTCAGAGACTCAAGGGCCAAATGTTTTCTCTTGTCTGTGGAAGCTAGAATACAACTGGAAACAGTATGATAGATGGCTAAGCTAATAATAACCTCAATGTGTATGAATTTTTACCCAAACAGGAGGAACCCTGTCTAGGATGCTGGGGGATGTAAGGAGGCGGGCAGGGAGGGTGGGAGGGAATAGGAAGGATATCAAGGAGACTGGAGTGAGGGAGTATGGGGGAATCAACTCAGTGAGAAGCCCATGAGAAGTCCAATTAACACGGGGGTTAAGTAGGGGGAAACATGGAGCCAAGGGGAACCCAAGGGGGGAAACCACAGTATGGCATCAGCCTTGGTATATATATACAATGGAATTCTGCTCTGTCATTATACATTTGTTCTTGATTGTTTGATAATGATTCCCTCCTGATTGTAAGACTATCTTTAATGACTTTAAAAAAAGAGAGAGAGAGAATCAAAGTCAGGGGCTGGAGCAGTGGCTTTGCAGTCGTGGTGCTTGCCCCACATGCACAAGTACACGGATTCAAACCCCAACACCCATGTACACAACTAAGTGTCGGAGCAACGAAAGTCATGTGAAAAACTCAATAAAAAAGAAAGACATAAAGAGGAGGACCTTTCCAGGGCACCCAGAAACTTGCCCTTATCTGTATTATTAAATGGGGAGGGAAATTTTCTGATATGCAGATACGTTGAGTTCAGTATGTGCTGTGTACTGACTTCTAATTCTTTCCAATGTCACCATGGCTCGCCAAAAGAAGATCCTCAGACTAAGAAGCTCTAGCGGGGGCTCACCATTCGTTCATCAGCAGTCAAAGAGCACCAGGCACCGGCTCCATGACAGCCTTTCCTGGGACTTGGTGGTGCAAAGGTGATCAGGACCTGGCAAGCAGAGAGCTGGAGCTGGCTCATGGGGCTCACTAAGTAAGTGTGACCATCTTACTCTGTGGGTAGTGGCACCAAGTAGGTAGCATGATACTGCTATGATGAGTAGAGAGGTGCCTGCCATAAGAAATTGGCAGATGCCACATGTGAGCCTTCCCTGGGGCCTTCCCCAGAGCTGGCTCCACTCCTTTGCTTAAATAGCTCTGAATCTCCTTGTAGAGAGTGGCCTCCAATGGCTTTCAGAGACACCAGGTTCTCAGCACTGGGGGTAAGGTGGGCCTGGTTAACCAGGCAGATGGTCTGTCTTGATTCATGATACTCTGATTTTATTTTCCAGGAATTGAACCCAGAGCACTTAGCCACTGAGTCTCATCCCCAGCTTTTTTTAAATTTAAATTTTATTTTATTTTATTTTATTTTTCTGAGACAAGGTCTTACTAAGTTGCTTAGGGCCTTGTCTGGGTTGCTGAGGCTGCCTTTGAACTTGTGATCCTCCTGCCTCAACCTCCAGAGCCACTGGGATTACAGGTGTGTGCCACCACACCCAGCAGCCACTCTGATTTTTAGGATAAATCCAGGGTCTAGCCTCCTTTCTCACCCATTCCCAGGTAAGAAGCTTTCCTCCCTTTTCATAGTTGGGCAAACGAAGGCCTCTGACAGTCAAAGGCCTTGCTAAAGTCTGTGCCGCACGCTGTAGCAGAGATGAGAATCAATCTCAGGTCAACTGGACTGGCAGGAAACCTGTGTCCAGAAACTTCATGTCCTCAGAAACCTTAGGCTGGGATCTCTTATTGTTTCTGGAAAATACAGAAGCCCAGAGTAGGGAGGGAGGTTGCATGCTGTAGGCCTGTATGTGAGAGATAGAGGCAGGATGGGAATCCAGGATGCTACACCTAGCTGAGGCTCCCATCCATTCCTTTCCTGCAGCTGGGATCCTTTAGTGGCATCTCTACCTTCTGTTAGAGACCCTGGAGGGCAGTCTTTGCTGCATGGTTGGTTTACATGTGGAGTCAGAGAAAGGGATCACTGCCAGCCTGTCCCTGACCCCAGGGCCGCAGCTTTGAGGAATGCCTCCCACTCCACTTGGTAGGGGTTTGCCATAGTGCTTTGTACTTTCTCCTCTGCTTATCTCCTCACAGGGTCAATATTGGCTGTTTAAAAGGATGTCATTTGCCTGTGTTTGAGGTTTTGCATTTTGCCCTGATTTTGGGTCCTGGCACAGAGAATCTGGGGTCAGGGAGGTGACCTGGACCTCTAACAACTTCCAGGAAGACAGAGCAACCTGGGACAGCGAAGAGATCTGCTTAGGTTTTCCTGCCATTCCAGTTTCCCTCGCTTCATCCATATTCATATAATACACAGCTCTTACTCATGTTCACGTCTGCACTTCCTGAGTGCCGGCCTCCTGCCGGGCACCACCAGGTTTGGGAAGCACTGAGTTGAATCAGTGCCCTGTATGGGGAAGATTGTTACTCCCTCACCAAACTCACTCCCTGCCTCCAGGGTGTCCTGTGTATCTACAGTTCCCAGCATCCACTGCGGTTGGAAGTGGATGCAGGGGAAGGGTTTTGGCCAGAGGAAGGTAGGCAACAGAGATGCTTGCCACTTCCCAGGCTGGACTCACAATGCCCTCTCTTTCTCTGTTTTCCAGCCAGAATCAGAAGATCTAGTGGAAAGTGCCGAGGTGACACTATCCAAGACGGCACGTGTGGCTAGTTAAGTTAGTTGAGATAAAATAAAATAAAAAATCCACTTCTCTGACTAGCCACATTCCAAATGTTTGTTAGCCACAGGTGGCAGAAATCATAGGACATTCTATTGCAGGGCACTGCTCTGAGGTCCTAGGGTCCTGAATGACCATTTGAGAGGAAGGCTACCCATCAAAGCAGGAACATGGCTTTGAGTTGTGTATAAGAGAAATCAGCTTCCTGTATTAAGATGCTAGGGGGAGGGAGGGTGCAGAAAGGGGAGGTTTGATGCTTTAACTCAGATCTCTTGGTCTGTGGGGATTTTTCTATTTAGAGGAGGGTTCAACAGACAAGTAAACAGCTAATCTTAGTATTGGCCCATATAGGGAGGGAGGACAGGGAGGGTCTGAAGAGCCCTGAGCCTACAGACAAGAAGGGACACCAGAGATGGCCAATGGAGGAGATACAGACGGTCCCCTTCTTGTGATGGCTTTTCTTATAGTATTTCAACTTCACCATGGTGCAAAACCTCCTTGGAATTTTGAATTTTGATCTTTTTCCAGGCTGGCAATACAGAATAACTCTTCTGTTTTTCACTTTCAGTATAGCATCAATAAATTCCACAAGATTGCCAACACTGTATTATAAAATGGTGTTGCGTTCAGTGATTTTGCTTATCTATAGGCTAACGGAAGCATTGTGATCTGATTAAGGTAGGCCAGGATGCACGATGATGTTCAGTATTTTAGATGTATTAAGCGCATTTGATTTAACATTTTCATCTTATGATGGATCTATCTGGGCATAGCTCACCATAAGTCACAAGGCATCATCTGTCATATCTTTGCCCCTTTTCCATGTTATGAAGGTCAAACAGGAGTGAGCAGGGCTGAGGGAGAACAGTAAGAGGCCTCTGTTTCTCTCCTGTGCTTCCTCAGGGCCTCTCTTCCTCTCTCTGGCAGACATAGGAAATAGCACTCGGATCCTCTTTTAGGGCCCATATGTCCCCCACTCTCAGCGTAGGTAATGGAGGAGCTGATTTCATTAGTAAGGACCAAACTGGAGTGCATGGGTGGTGGGTGCCTGAGGCAGGCTAGTGACATGCCTTGCTGCAGGGACAAGAATGAGGAACTTTTCTGTCCCCATGGATTTCTCTGCAGGTGGGAAGTAAGCCTGGAGCTGGAGGTGGCTGTCTTTCTCACCCTTGAGGAGACCCCACTGTCAAAGAAGGCAATAGAACCAAGAAATTTCAGAAGACTAATCCCCACGCCTCTGTACGCCCAGGAGCAGATAGCCTTGGGCTTCTTGGAGGTGTTAAGGGCCTTTGAGACATAAGTGCACTGGGGTTGGGAGCAGTAACACCTCTGCTCTTCTGTGATCAGGTTTTCTCAGGTGGAACTCTGATAAACTCATTTGTACCGCGGTGTCAATTCATTTGCTATATCCCATTTGCATGTTATGAGTGCTGCCAGCCTTAGGCTAAGCCACACAGCCAGCAGTGAATTTCCTGAACAGTCAGCAGCCATTCAGGGGATGCTGAGCACTATTTTCAGGGTGTTTATACATGTGAGGCAGAGAAGGGGCACACAGCATTCTGGGATCATGGCCAACCCACTGGTCACTGGTAGAGAGCATAGACAGGTCAGATCCCGAAGATGGGATGGGGTGGGCAGAACACTCGGTGATGAAATGACCACTTCCTACAGGAGCACTGACTTCTGTGGTCCTCACATGGCCATCAATCTCCAGCCAGAGTGGGGACAATTGGCCTACAGTGGGGGATAGTCACTACTCCCAAGGCCCAGAGCCCACTGCTCCCCGAGCCTGGGGTCTCCTCCCCGAGCCTGGGGTCTCCTCCCTGAGGAGTAGACTAAGCTGTCTCTCATGCCCGGTGAGGCCGTAGGATATGGGGCTTGGTCTGTGAAGAAAGAACACACAGGAAGCAGGAGGCCGAGCCTAGGCCCGGGTGTGCTGCTAACTCGTGGGCAGGTAGCTACCCTTTTCAGAGGCACGAGCACTTGGTTTCTTCACCCCCAGGTCCCCCAGAAGATTGGTTTAAATGATAGCAATACACAGTCAAAACTGGCCAGGAGACAATCAAAGCGTGGGCAAGATTTGGAGGTTGCTACCCTAATTGCCAAAAGGGACCATCCGGTAAGCCTTGGCATAGGCTGATGGACCTCTAAGCAGCAGCTCAGAAGGTTCACGGAAGCCAGGTTTGACAAACCCCAAGGAACTTGGCCTGCAGGACCCGGAGTGGCTAGAACAGGGCCTTCCATAAGAAGGCCTCAGCAGGGCGCACCCTCCAGTGAACCAGGGTCAGAGGGTCTCTGTGTTAGTAATTTTTTCATCTCTGTGACCAAAATACCTACCATAAAAACTTAGGGGAGGGAAGATTTATTTTGGCTCATGGTTTGAGAGGTTTCAGTCCATGGCAGGCTGGCTCCATGGCTCTGGGCCTGAGGTAAGGTAGAGCATCATGGTAGAAGGATTTAGCAAAGGAAAGCTAATCATGGGAGTCAGGAGGTAGAAAGAGAAAGGACAGTGCCCATAATAAGATATCTTCCCCAAAAGTACACCCCCAAGAACTTGCTCCTTCAACTAGGTCCCGCTTTCTCCGTTTCCACCGCCTCTCAATAATGCCACCAAATTGTCACTCCGCTGATGAGGTCAGAGCCCTTATGATCCCCACCCACTTTCCCAAAGCCCTACCTCTGAACACAACTGTACTGGGGGCGAAGCCTTCAACACATGAGTGTTCGGGGGACATTCCAGATCCAAACCATAATAGTCCTTGAGAGGCAAATAGAGAAATTGGGGTGGCCTGAGTCATACACCACGGCTCTCCAGCAATCGTACTAGGATTTCTCTGTCCCCGGGGGGTGGGGGGTGGGGAGGAAGAGACAACTCATAATGACAGGACAAAAGCTCTGAAAGCAGACGCTTGATTCCCTATGCCACCTCCAGCATCAACTAACTTCTAGGTCCCTATACTTCATCCCTGAAAAATGGGATGATAGCAGAATCCACCTTGCACATCTAAATGAATTCATAAAGAGCAGGTTATCAGGACATCTTGAGGTCTCAGTGCATTGCAGATATTATTATTAGTGCTGGGCTCAGTGCTAACCCTGTGACCCACACCAGCTCATTTGCCCCCTATTGCTTTGGGTCAGCCTGGTCCCAAAGCCTATGCTGAAAGCCACTGGGCTTCCTGCCTACCTGTTGGGTTGCATGTGCCATACCCGGGTCTGTGTGACTCAGTTGTCCATTTGGGGGCTGGTTTTTGCTATAAAAATGGTTGGTTAAATTCTTTTTTTTTTTAAAGAGAGAGAAGGACAGTGAGAGAGAGAGAGAGACAGAATCAATTTTATTGAGTTTTTCACATGGCTTTCATTGCTCTGACACTTAGTTGTGTACGTGGGTGCTGGGGTTTGAACCCGTGTACTCGTGCATGCCAGGCAAGTGCAGTAACCAAGGAGTCACCGCTCCAGCCCCAGTTACATTCTTTAGAGAGAGAATCTGATGCAGTGGGAAAAAAATCCATTTTCTTATGTGCAAAATTGGCTCGTGAAAAGAAATACATTGATGGATGTTAATATGCTGGATACCAGGACAGGCTCCAAAAAGGTTAATATACTTTCCTTCCTGATAGGACTTATAGAACTCTCAGGTCAGTTGTGATTCCCAATTTATGATCAGACTCTTGTGTAGTGCTGGTAAAAGAAGAAAGAGAAAGGGGCTGGAGCGGTGACTCAGCAGTTCCGGCGCTTGCTTGGCAAGCACGAGGACCCGGGTTCAAACCCCAGCACCACGTACACAACTAAGTGTTGGAGCAACTAAGGTCATGTGAAAAACTAAATAAAGTTGTTTCTCTCTTTCTCTGTCTCTCTCACTGTTCCTCTCTCTTTAAAAGAAGAAGAAGAAAGAGAAAGAAAGAAAGGAAGGAAGGGAAGGAGGGAGGTAGGGAGAGA
This sequence comes from Aplodontia rufa, assembly GCA_004027875.1. NCBI lineage: Eukaryota > Metazoa > Chordata > Mammalia > Rodentia > Aplodontiidae > Aplodontia > Aplodontia rufa. The sequence goes on along the minus strand of PVKS010010394.1, from coordinate 82 downwards.
GATTCTTGGACACTGCACTGGGGCCACTGAGTCAGGTCGTCTGGGGCCAGGGCCCTGCAATCTTTGTTTTACACCAACACCT
>PVKS010010393.1:41366-60550 GCA_004027875.1 Aplodontia rufa | reverse complement strand
CTTTCTCCTCCTTCTTCTTCTTCTTCTTCTTCTTCTTCTTCTTCTTCTTCTTCTTCTTCTTCTTTCTTCTTTCTTCTTTCTTCTTTCTTCTTCTTCTTCAAGAGACAGAATATTAGAGTTGGATCCAGCATATGACCCAGCTATCCCTCTTCTGGGTATTTTCCCAGAAGAAATGCTGTGTTACATTATGGTGACATAGCAAAATCTATGTTCATAGCAACTCAATTTACAATAGCTAAATTATGGAACCAACCCAGATGCCCCTCACTAGCTGAATGGACCCTAAAGTCTGGCATACAAACACACACACACACACACACACACACACACACACAGTGGAGTTCTACTCAGCTATTAAAAATAATGATATTGCATCCATTGAAGGTAAATGGATGGCAATGTAAGAACTCATGCAGAGCAAAGTTAGCCAAACCCAGCCAGTCAAGGATGGAACGTTTTCCCTCATTTGTGGAGGCTGGACCTGTACCCAGGTTTGGGAGTAAGGTAGACAAACTCATGTATTAAATCCATAGAACAAAAATGTAATATGTTAATATTTATGAGGTACAGTTGCAAAATACTGCATAAGATATTTGATCAAGCTATATACTGCATGCCTATACAAAAAGTTAAATGTTACTCTTATAGTGAAATATTTCAAAGAATAACAAGGGATGATAGGAAGGGAGAAGGGCAAATGTTGGAACTGAGATAAAGCAAGGTACATTCCAAGAATCTATAAGTATATCACTGTATATACTGTAGTCATATATCTAAAACATGTTCTTCATAGGTATAAGAAATATGTCACTGTGGTTCAGTATTTTAGGAAAAATATAGGACCCAGAAGAGAGCAAGGGATCGGGGATGGAAGCAGGAAGGTAGAGGGGTGCAGGGTGGGGGGATGTTGAACAAAATGTATTGCTGAATTGTGTGCATCTAGGAATATGTGACAATGAATTCTATTATTATGTAAAACTATAATGTGCTTATAAAAATAAATTTAAAAATAAAGGGAGAGAGAGAGAGAGAATCAATTTTCTTTAGTTTTTTTCATTTGGTTTTCATCATATATGTGATGCTGGCTTTCAAATCCATGTCCTCATGCATACCAGGCAGGCACAGTAACCACTGAGCCACTGCTCCAGCTCCCCACCTTTTCTTCAAATAAGTTCAGGGTTTCTGGTCTATTTCCTTGGTCTTTGACCCAATTTGAGTTGAGTTTGTGCAGGGTGAGAAATAGAGATTGAGATTCATTTTATTACGTGTGGATTTCCAGTTTTCTCAGCACTGTTTGTTAAAGAGATTGTCTTTTCTTCAACTTAAGATTTTGGTTCTTTTGTGAGTGTGAGATAACTGTACTAATGTGAGTGTCTTCTATTTTGTTGATTGTAGCATTTATTTTGGTAGCAGTATCGTGGTGTTCTTTATTATAGCTCTTCAGTATAATTTGAAATATGGTATTGTGATTCCTCCAGCTTTACTTTTCTGGCTAAGGATTGCTTTGGCTATTCTGGGTCTCTTATTTTTTCAAATCAATTTCATGACTGTTGTTTCTAATTCTGTGAAAAATGTTGTTGGAATTCTGTTGGGTATTGCATGGAATCTGTGTAGTGCTTTAGGTAATATGGCCATTTTGATTATATTAATTCTCCATATCCAAGAGCATGGGAGATATTTCCATCTTCTAAGGACTTCTTCAATTTTTTTCTTTAATGCTTTATAGTTTTTATTGTAGAGCTTCTTCACCTCTTTTGTTAGGTTGAATACCAAGTATTTTATGTTTTTAAAACTATTGTGAATGGAGTAATTTTTCCTAATTTCTCACTATGTTCATCATTGGAATAAAGGAATGTGATTAACACAATTAAATTTTGAACACTTATACTTTCAGCCTACTCATGGTTTTTGCTTTATTTTTAATAGTTTAACATATTGATCACACAATATTGTATTATTTTGCAATATTTGCATATAATTTTGTTGAGTAAGCATTAATCCAAAATAAAGTTTTATATACTTCTTTTTGACATTTGTATTCTACTGAATCAAGTGACTATATCAGTTTTTACATAAATATTGACTTATATTTGGGCGTTTAAATTGCTTACAAATTTTGCTACTAGAAATAATAATGTTATGAATATATTTGTGCACAAAACTTTACCCACATTTGTTATTATGTCCTCAGGACAGTTAGCCAGAAAAAAAATTATAATTACAAAAAGCAGAAATATAGGAAAGAGCCTTTATACTACTACTACTTACTCATTATTTTCTACATTCATGTTACATTGCCATTAGCAATATAAAAAAGTGTTTCACTGTTCTCATTTTATTTGGCAGAAAAAGAATGAGGTTATATATTTTATATATATATATATATATATATATATATATATATATATGCAATATCCAAACCATGCAAATATGTATGTTGTAAATAAACAAAAATCTCCTTTTATAAGAATCAATAGAATCTTCCTTATGAACTTACTAGTCTTAGCTGGACATGGTGGCAAATGCCCATAATCCCAGTGACTCGATAGGTTGGGGCATAAGGATCACAAGTTTGATGTCAGCCTCAGAAAATAGGGAGGCCCTAAGCAAATTAGTGAGAATCTGCCTTAAAAATAAAAATATAAAAAATACTTGGAATGTGGCTCAATAGTAAATTGTCCCTCAGTTCAAACACCTGTTTAAAAATAAAAAAGAAAGAAAAATAGTAGAAAAAGAAAAATAACTTCTTTTATTTTGTCTTTTGGTTTTGGGGATGGGAGAAAGTAAAGAGAATTGAGTTAATTGTTCATTCTTCCTAGTTCACAGCACACAATAATTGTTAATATGTACAGCATCCCTTTTTTTTAAATTAATTTACTAATTCTTTTATTCTTGTTTGGCACTTTAATTCCCTTTTCCAAACTTTAGATTTGAAACATCTCCTATGTTTAATGTGACCCTTGCTTAATCGTGTTCGTATTCATTACACATTATTTTTCACATTTATCATTTATATCAGGGGCAATATAGCCTGTATCTCAAATTTCATCTTACCTTTTTGTTTTCAGCATGACCTTTCAAAGATATGTTAATGTTGTCCTGTGTACATTTCGTCCACTGCTGTATAATCACAATTATGCATAGGAGTCTGTGGTGTGGTCCACTGTATTTCATGTAATTACATTAATGTGTGCATGCATGGGGCTTTATTCCGTTTATAGATTCATTACTGACTTTGCTCAGAGAGGAAGCCAGGGGTGGGTGGGAATTTCTCTAAATGTGGTGTTTTATACTCAAGCCCCAGAAGCCTTGCTGTCTGACTTCTGTTTGATTTGGCCCATGGGAAGCCTGACTGATAATTAAAGGAAAGAAGGAGACCAGATTATGTGGCCTCCACTATCAACACCCAGTCTGATGGACAGAGGTGGCTGGTCTCTCACAAATCAGCAAAGTTCCCAGATCCACACAAAACACACATCCTCATGTAAACTCCACACTTCCAGGGCCTTCACAGTGGTAGCAGATTTATTGTTACACTCCCTGTATTACCACACTGTCCCTTCTCTGTAAACAGTCCCTTTATTGTGCTCTCCTTTAATTTTCTAGTTGTAATTTGCCCTTTTCCTTATGGGATGCATACTACTATAAATTGTCTTTAAATGGAAACCTAGTATAACAAATATGTAAATTAGTAGTTAAATGGGAATGTAGCAACACCTATTCTTTCTCCATATTTTCAGAGGTTCCCAAAGCCCTGCTTTGAAAGAAAACATGCAGTTGTAATCTCCCTGCTGCTTTACTGTGATTTACATCTGGGATAGAGACCGTCGTTTCCTCTCTATTTCCTTCATAAGTTTTACAAAATGTACCGCACCCGGGAATTTGGTCATGTAGGGTAGAACCCAATTCATGTCAAACCTATTTACTCACGGAGCTTCTTTGTCACCCATTATTTCTGTCTTATTGGTATTAAATGCATACTTTGATAATACTTTTTGATTAAGTTGTGTATTTTAATTTGTTTTTGACTACTTCACTTTCTATTTCAAGTTCTGCACACAATGCTACTTACTCCATTTTTTATGTCACATTTGATCCACAATCTATCAAAAAAATGTAAAAAACTGAGGAGCCTGTTCTTTTCAGATGCTCATTGTTGTTTTTACAAACCCAAGCTAGGAAGAACAATCAGTGATTTAAAAGCTGTCTTAAGGAGTAGATATCAGTTTTATATTCTGAACTCTTCAGCTATTCACAACCAGGTGAAGGGCTTTAGCATACGAAACATAGTCTCCAGTATATACTGTAGACAAAGAATTCTTAATAAGTCTGATTTTTCCATATATCCTAGTTACTAGAAATCAGCAATTATATACTTTGAATGTATTAAAATTAAGTTATGTTTAAGTCTCAATTTTCCCTGGATGAATCAGTCCTGCTACATATTAGAATAATAGGATATGAGAGAAGAAAGAAAATAAGGAATTTAGTATTCAGAAACATGTTCTACTGATATTTCAAGAAAAAAATTTGTAAATGAAAGCTGAAAAATAAATAATGTAGCTACAATTTTCAGTATAAAATTCCTATAATATATCTACAAAAGTCAGATAGAAAGGTATCTTGTTATTTATTTTAGGTTTTTTTAGACTATGTTTTGAAAGCAGCAAACTTGAAAGCATCATCATTTTGCAAACACAGCTAAGCATTGAGATTACTCAGAAAATGTCCTTGTTCTAGTTATAAATCTTTACTAAATGCAGCAATTCTAGTTCCCTGTGCTTGGCCTTTCCCAAATACAAACACGGCCACTTTTTATGAAGAGGTGTGTTTTACTGAGATATTTATGTGAAGTTCAGATAAAAACTAAATCCCCTAGTACTTGAGTAGGAACAGAATTCAATCTTTTCTTACAAGGATCAGTGTGGGATGATCGAAAACAACTAAATATAAAAGAATTTATAAACTAGTGAATGATGGTTCATGCCAGATTTATAGTTTATGTCCATGAAAACTCTGTCAGTTGTTAGAAAATGGAAGGTGTCTTTTCAGTGGCATATTGTGTATATAGGTTTCCACATTAATTACATGGGGATGGGATTGTCATTTTATTATCCTATCTGTTCAGCATTTCTTATCTCTCAGCTAGAAAAATGTATTTATAATCTGATTAGAAAAACAAGAAAATAATCCTGCTACTCTGACTTATGAAATACTAAACATTTGATCATATGTTTTAGAGGTAGGATTTATGTGTAAAATCACCATACAATTAATTCCTGGGGCCAAATTCTTGTGTTCCAGAATTTTATTTGAAGGAATATAGTTTCAATAATATCAGAAATTTTGAAGGAAATGCTTTTGTTTTACCTGTGGATTGTAGTAGTATTGATTTGTTATGATAGGATACAGTGCCTAGCTAACCCAATGCTCAAATGCACCACACTTCCTCTTACTACTTTCCATTTTCATTTGTTGATATATGTGGAAGGACTGGAATAGAAGTCTGGAGCTGTACAGATGATGATAGCTGAAGAAGGAAATCATGGAGGAACAGAGAAGACATATTTACCCCTCCACCCAGTTTCTGTAGTGGGGATTGAATTTGCCAATTATATATTAAAAGTCAGCAGTAAGGAGAACTGTTTCAATGAGAAGCACTGAGGACTCTGGGAATAGGCAGTGCTGCAGTAAGACCCAAGACACAAAATAATTATTAATCTGCAAATTTACAGGAGTTTTACTCCAGTCTTTGTGATATCTGGGATCATATGAAGATATTGTTTTTGGCATTGATCTATGGCAAATTTATATGAAACATCAGTTGTAGTCATGAAATTCCTTCAGTAGCATATTAGATAAGGAAATTGCAAACAGGATAGGAATGAATGAAATAATGTGACAGACGCTGTGGGGTGACTATGAATGAAAACTGTTTTGCAAGAATGTGTGAACAGACCCGTTCAAGAGCTGTTTGATGTAGGGAAAATGGGAAACCCATTTTTTTTTTTTACTGAAATTTTGAAAACTGATTAAGTCTGTCCTTGTGTCATCCAGAGATCATTAAGAACTATTACTGTCAGATTTCACAGTGCTTCATCTAATCATGCTTCTCTCTAAATATCTGTTCTGTTCTTTTCTCTGCCACACAGCTTCCTTTGCAAGACTCCTCAATTGACTTGGCATAAACACTAACAGTAACTCTTCAGGAGCTTAAGATTTCTAGGTCCTAAAGTCAACCACGAAATTTTCTATGACTTTTAAGAAAAAATTCTTTAGTAAATCAGGTACCTATTTCAAGTCCCATCAGCTGTGCTAAGCTCAAGTTCATCCAGTACACCATAGTAAATTGCACCATATCCTCAGCAAGTACTGAGGCAGAACCTTTAACAGAGGTAGAGTGAGAGCCAGGAATGGTAATGAAGCATCTGTAGTCCCAGCTACTTGTGAGGATGAGGCAGAGTTTGGCCATAGTGGAGGAGTTAGCCCCATGAGCAATATAGAAAGGCACTGTCTTAAAAGAGAAAAAGAGGTGCAGTGAATTAGGTCCTTTTTTTTCACAGTTTTTATTGGTGCATTAAAGTTGTGCATGATAATAGCTTTTGTTGTTACTTATTTATAGAGGTACAAAATATAACAATATAATTTGGTCAATATCCTACCTGAGCACTACCCCTTGTCTCCTCCCATCCCATATACCCTTTCTTCTGCTTCTAGTTGCAGAAAATAATTTTTCCTCCCCTGCTGTATGCTCTTTTTACTCCTACCACAATTTCTTAATCCACTCATCTAGTGATGAGCATCTAGGCTGATTTCATAGTTTAGCTATTGTGAATTGTGCTACTATAAACATTGATGTGGTTGTGTTTTGCTTTAGTATGCCAATTTTAAGTCCTTTGGGAAGATCCCCAGGATTGTGGTGAGCTAGATTCTTTATTTTTAACAGTGTGAGGGATTTCGTGGTTGGGTAAGGTGTGAACTGGGCATAGATTCTGTGAATTAAAATGAGAACAAGAATAAAAACATGAATTTTTAATTTTTTAAAATTTTTTTAGAGAGAGAGGGAAAGAGTGAGAGAGAGAGGAGAGAGAGAGAGAGAGAGGGAGAAAGAGAAAATCAATTTTATTTTTTCATCTAGTCTTTGTTTCTACAATACTTAGCTATGTATGTAGTGCTGGAGTTCTAACCTGGGTCCTCATGCATACCAGGCAAGCACTCCAACTGCTGAGCCACTGCTCCAGCCCAAAACATGAATTTTTATTGTCTTTAATATTCATGAATAGAAAATATACTTGTGGATTAGTTCATTTTTCATTTTTATAACAAAATACTTGAGGCAGCTAACCTAGTTTTTTTTTTTAAAGATTTATTTAAATTGCTCACAGTTTTGAAAGCTGAAAGTCCATGATCAGGTGGTCACTCTGTTTTGACCTCTGGTGAGGGCCTAGTAATATTATATGACACCACAATGATAGGAGTGTCATTGGGAGGAAGAGATTACAATGGAAAACAGGAAGCCAGAAAGACTGAATTCCATAATCCCTTCTAATAGCATGCCTCCAATGACTTTCCATTTGGCCCTGGTTCTTAAAGTTTTATACCATCACTACCAAACTGAGGCTTATGATTCCATGAACCCCTGGGGTGCAACTCACATCCAAAGCACAGCACCACACTTTGGTAATGCTCTATGTTTTTCTTTAACATGTGGAAATAATAATTATACAGAAAAGTTGACAATAAGTTGGCTTTTGTTTTTCCCATCCATGAGTTATAATATTTTGTTGTCCTAAATAAAATATTTATAATATTCATAACAGGAAAATAATACTTTTTAAGATATAAAAATGGACAATTTTCTGTTTGTGATATATAGGCATTATTCTTATCCTCAAAGCAAGGTAATACTTTTATCCTTTTCCTGCTGATGAGTAAATTGAAACTTTGTAAGTGAAAGACTTCATATAAGGTGATATTTACATATGGCCTACTGCACTGAAAAACTAAACCAGGAAACTAAAAGTCAGCCTGGAGTGAACAGTTCTTACTTCATCCAAGCAGCAGTACTTTGCATATAAATTATCTTAAGACCGTATTTTCAAGCATAAAAATAGTAATTAAAGTAGAATCTTTATAATAACATTGAGTAGACATTCAGGAAAGAAAAATGGGAAAGAAAAAAAAATTCCTACATTGAATCTGACAGATACACACAATGCCTTGTGAAGAGAACAGACCTTTCTAGTGGCAATAATTTTCTAGTAAAAGAAGTAGTTTTTAAGGGTAAGTATTAACTCATTTCTCAGCATGCAACTTCTCATATACATTCTGATAAATATTAGACAAACTGTGTTAGGCCTAGTACTGTGTGGAATTTTATTATACTAAGCAGGCATGAAAGTTGAGAGCCTCGTAAATATTAATCACAGTCTAATGAACAGTGGGAGACTTCTGAATATCAATCTGTACTAGGGGGAAATTTTGAATTACAGACACACTTCCTAACCAATAAATCAGTGGTGAAAAATTGAAGGCATTCTCATGCATCTGCTTATGAAGCTCATCTCTAATCCTAAAGGAACAGAGAGTGTGGATGCCAAAATAGATGCAATTTTATCACCCCACATGGAGCTTCTGCATTTTTAACTGGACCATTTTTTAAAATTTTAATTACCTCTAAAAGAGGCTGGATTGTATCACAGAACACTTACATATATTCTTTATTATCAAAGTTAAAAGAGTTCAGGAGTACAGTGAGGTTGTCTCATTCTTTCTCATTAGCATTCAAAATTCATAGCCTAAAGGGACTAGAAAACTCAAGGTTACAAGGAGAGCTGAAATGCCAAAACTTGATTGGCTTATTGCTTTTATTAAATGAGCCTATTACTGCTTTTCCTCTGAGCTCATGTACAATTTATATCAGAAAAAGAATGATGTCTTCCATCATACCTAATAATTTCATAACTACTGTCAATACATCTACACACCTACATATTATTGATAATTATCCATTAATAGAAAAGCATCATTTTTTGTTTTACAAAAGCTGGAGATAATACTTATTAAGACAAGTCTGAAAATGGACACTGACACTTACGATTTTACGGTTTTTATGCTGTGTAACAAAAATATGGATTCAGTTGATAGTTTGAGCGTTCTTTTACTCCTTAGTATTTAGAAAGGATTTCAAATTTGCAATACACTTCTGCACTAGTCATTAATACTTTAATGATAATATTTAGAAGAAAAATCAATATGGAAACAATATGAATCCTTCTTAATACCCTCATAATCTGAACCAAAATATTATCCTGCTGAGATATATGAGCTGCATTTACTGAAATAAATCTAACACATGTATTAAGAACACAGAAATTTCAAAAACAGTGGATATTACTATGTTTACTAGTTGTTCAATATATATTTAAGAATGCTTTTTAAAAGCAATATATGCTGTTTTCCTTGAGAAAAATTTATACTCTTTCTAATTACAAGAAATAGTATCATCATACATGTTCAAATACAGCTCAAACTGGAATAAGGTTTCCTTACTCTATGTATTGAAATCAAAATGGAAGCAGTTATAATTCTGTGTGTAATTTAGTAAGCTTCTGTGCTTAGTGTCTTGCTATTAGCCACAATGACAGCATAACTGATTTTTGAGAACATTTATCTTTTAAATAATATTAAATACAAGATTTTACTTTCATTTTTAAAATCATTGAATATATTTACAGTTGAAATTTTAAGCAGATATTATCCCAAATGCAATGTATTTTGTATTATGTGTTGAAATGATTTTTTACATGAACATTGTGTGATAATTAGCCTACAAAAATTACACAGGTAGCAATAAAATGATTGGCTGTCTTTAGAGCTTTTGTTTTGTTTTGCTTCTTTCTCATACAGTAAAGTCATCCTACTTTTTCACTTATGAGCAGAGTCAATGGCCTTTATTTTATTTTTGGAGCTATTAGGAAGCAATTCAATCATTATTATTAACACCATACATAAATACTCCACAATTTTAATGATCAATATCCATTTCAAATATAATGTTGTTTAATGGTTTCTATCTCAGCATTTATTGTTTAACTTATTTTTGCTGGTAATCTGCAAGTGTTATTGCTTAGTTTCAAAATATATGACTATTTGCCACAGGATTTTGATAATTTTCAGCCAATATTCAAGACTGAAAAACACTAATTAAAGAAGAAAAAGATTAAATTGGCTTTTGTAGAAAAACACTACAAGTATTCTTCCAAAATAAATCTCCAAAGTTCTTCATAGTTCAATACAGGATAACCACTGCAATGCAAGTGTATCACTAAAAATGATAACAATATAAATATGCAAGGATAAAAAATGAAATTAGTATTTAAAATTTATAATAAAGTAAATGCTAAAAACAAAGTTTTCCTAAGAATTAGTGGGTAAAAGTCTAATATTCTAATATAAAAATTGCACCTATTAAGATAGTTCTTTGGTATACATTGAAAGTATAAAGATGTGAATAATTCTCTAAAGTAGATAAACTAAACGAACTGGAGATGTAGCTAAGTGGAAGAAAGTCTTGCCTACCATGGCCTTGGGTTTGATTCCCAGCACTACAAAAAATGTAACTTAAGTCAGTAAAATATATGTGTGTTCACACATACTCACATGCACGAAGCACACACATACTCATACGTACACACATATTTTCAGCATTTTATTTTCTCTGAGTTATTCTCATTTGACTTGATTATATCAATATCAAATTTAGAGATACATAAAACAGTTAACGTTTAATTTTCCTCTCTTTGTTAAAAGCAAAAATTTATTGTTGTTTTAACAAATTATATACATTACTTTCTACAGCATGAGTTATAATTATTTGCATATAATGCAACAATGAAACAGAGAAAAGAAGAAGGCAGCATACTTTTTTAACACCATTTTTTTTAAAGAGAAGGACAGTGAGAGAGAGAGAGAGAGAGAGAGAAATCAATTCCATTCAGTGTTTCATGTGGCTATCAGTGCTGATACACTTCCTTGCTTCCATGGTGTTGGGCTTTGAACCCATCTTCCCACACGTCAGGGAGGCAGACAGAAATTTCTACCACAGACAACAGGGAGCGCCTGTCTTTGTGATGGACCTTTTCACCACTCCATAATCCATTTTCTTCTGGTAACCATTTTATAGTATCCTGTCTAACAGTGGGTTTTCATCTTTTCAGGTTTGGATTTATTCTTCACAAAGAGGAGGCCGCTCTCCAAAAAATTGATCTTGAAACCATGTCATATATCAGGACAATTAACCTGCAGGACTACAAGTGCATTCCTCAGTCTTTGGCATACACGCACTTGGGAGGATACTACTTCATTGGCTGCAAACCTGACAGCACTGGAGCAATCCCGCCACAGCTCATGGTGGACAGTGTAACCGACTCTGTCATTGGGTTCAACAGTGATGTGACAGGCACTCCATATGTCTCTCCAGATGGTCACTATCTTGTCAGCATAAATGATGTAAAAGGTGTAGTGAGGGTCCAGTACATTACCGTCAGAGGAGAAATTCAGGAGGCTTTTGATATTCACACAAATCTGCACATATCTGATCTGGCGTTTCAGCCGTCCTTCACAGAAGCCCATCAGTACAACATCTATGGTAGTTCAAGCCGACAAACTGATGTGCTCTTTGTGGAGCTCTCTTCTGGGAAGGTCAAGATGATTAAGAGCCTTAAGGAACCACTGAAGGTAGAAGAATGGCCTTGGAACCGGAAGAACAGGCAAATCCAGGACAGTGGCTTGTTTGGTCAGTACCTGATGACACCTTCCAAGGACTCTCTCTTCATTCTAGATGGACGACTTAATAAGTTAAACTGTGAGATCACTGAAGTTGAGAAAGGAAATACAGTCATTTGGGTTGGAGATGCCTAAGGAGCTCTATCATATGATTATCAAAGGAAGAGTTTTCCGTACATTGCACTTAATCCATTGTTTAAATTGACAGCTTAACTTTTAAAAGTTTATATCCTAGTCACACACAATTTACTTGATTGGCACAAATAAAATAGATTGATTTTTGACAAATATTGATTGATGAAAAACATTTAACATAATAATGATAAATTACATCAATCACAAAAATCAAATGTGTATGTTTTTAAACAATAAAATCAGATTTTAAATTCTTTGAAAAATAATCTGCAGGGAATTTCAGATGACTTAAGCATCATTTTATTTTGAGGGTAGTTTATCTAATTTTTTCTCTGTCCTTTTGGTACTCTTAAACCAGAGATAAGAGGTGTTGTGGAACCTTAAAATCTATAATTCAAAATATTCTGTCTTGTCCACTGTTTATAATCTTTTGTGCCTTGAAGGGAATGTCACAGGAGGAAAAGGAAGGCTAAAAGCTGCATATTGAACACCCTCATAGCTATAAATCTATTGTCATTTAAAATATTTAAGAACTCTTATGCCAAATTCTACCTTCAGTCATTTGTTTGACCCTCAGTGAAATATCATTTGAAGGCATAAATTGACCTTAGATTGTATACAGGTGGCAAATTCTATTTGACATTTACTGTATAATCTGCAGCATGCTATAGAAAATGGGGAGGAAGGGAGGAAAAATAATTCTGGTAAAAATGTTTGCAATGTAATATCTGATCTCTTTGCTTTCAGTCATTAGAGTGAATTATATTTTTAATGGAAGTTTGTCTGGGATTTTGACTGCTTAGAAATGTTGTCTTCATTATTAGAAGGATTGATTCTTTTCATGTGGCCTGGTGTTGATATTGCATAATCAGGAGCTTTCACTTCTAAAAAAGAAGCATTATTTTATGACTGCTTAGAGTAAACCACATATAGGGAAATTAACAGGAGGGGGGAGAAAAAAACAAAGAAACACCTGACAGGAGAACTGATGAAACATTAGTGGCTTAGGAGAATTAGCAATAGGAGTTAGGAATAGGGCATAGCCCCACAGTGGTGAGTACAGATGTACTTTTCTATTGCTTTTGCTATTTAAATAGAACCCACCGAAGAACTTCATTCCTAATAATTTCCCTAAATGACTTCTATTCAACTCCTACATAATCCCCAAAGGACCTTCTCACTAACTGTGTGCTCTAGTTGAAAATGTAACTAATCCTCTTATTTGAAACACTGCAGAGAAGTAAAATTTATAGTTTCTCTTTTTAAGGGGAAAAAGAAGGCCAGTAGAAGTGTATTAACACTAGAGAGTTTTTTTTTTTAAATAAGCAGATAATTATCCAGGCTTAAAGTAATAGCTTACATGTTAGAGATCTTTTTTACTTATTTTTCTTTTTATTATTGCTAAAAATGCTCATAGCCTATGGAAATGACCTCCATTTACTAAACATAATTCAATAAGGTCTTTTTTAAATACCAATTTTACTCAAGTTTAAATTGTGTAAAACTGCGTAGAAACCTGAAATTTTATAGTGTGTATTATCTTATGTGTATATAGCATCCTGAGCTGTGTGATCCAGTAGATTTCTTCTTAGCTTAAGGAAACATGGAAAGTAGGTTTAATAAGCAACAAAAATCAGCTTATCTTTCTACTTACTGAATCTGCTTTACTTTTTAGCAGTTTTCTCCCCTGTGAACATGAAACATAAAATGTCTGTGACTTAATGATTTAATGTAAGTCTGTTCCATACATCCTTCTTTGGTAGCTTATACCATGTGGATGCTCTGTCTGTATTCGTTGCTTGATAAAAGGAGAATAAACATCTTACATTTTAACCTTTGCATGTTCAGTGAATGATTTAATGTGCCTACCTTTTTATAAAAAAGGTATCAATTTTATGAATACAACCTGGTGCTCTGTATTATTTTGAAAGTGATGTGATAGGGTAGAGTTAGAGAAAAAATAAAGTGAAATCAGCTAGAGAAAAAAAAATTGTTCTACTTTTTAAAAAGTATAAATTGCTGTATCCCTTCATTATTCCATGTTTACAAAAAAGCATGTTTTGTGTGATGGCTGTTTCTTTAGCATCTCTGGCAAAGGAATAATATCAGAATGAAATGTCAAAAGTATATTCAAAAGCACATGCTTTTCTGTCCACTTCCTTATGGAACAAACACACAAATATTAACCTTTTATTTGTTTTTTTTTTTGTGCTGGGGCTGGAAACCAGGACCTCTTGCATGTTAGGGAAGTGCTCCACCACTGAAACATATCCCAAGTCTGAGTCACTTTTTGTTTAATTTGTTCAACATCATCTTACATATTGAAGGGATTCGTTGTTTCACATTCATACATGCATTCATAATGACAGAGTAGCTTAAACCCAATCCTTGTCCAGGATCTCCCCTGCTTCTCCCACTCCCTGAACTCATGTCTCCTCTGTAATTCCCCCATGTTACAGATATAAATCACCATATACATGCATCTTAATCATTGAAATATGTATATGCCTGCCTGGGTATATCTAAGCTTCTCATGGGAGTCAAGTATACTCTATAGTATTCCCTTTCTCCTCCCCGCCCCCTTGATAGCTATAGTTACCACAGCTTGTGTTATTTCAACTTTGATAGGTTTATTAAATACACTTGACTAATTTTCATCCTATCTTAGGTTTTTCTCTAGCTTCCTTAAGTCTCTGGGTTTGGATTGTTTCACTCTGCATGATTTTCTTCTATTTGCATCCATTTATCCACAAAGCCATGATATCCTTCTTTCTAATAGCTAAGTAGAAATCCATTGTATCTATGTGATTATATATATATATATATATATATATATATAATCACAGTTTTTGAGTCCATTCATCCAGTGAAGGGTATCTAGGTTGATTTATATAATTTAACTATGGTAAATTGAGCTGCTATAAACATTGACACAGCTGTATCTCTGTAATAAACATATATAAGTCTTCTGAGAAAATACCAAAGAGTGGGTTGTATGGTGGTTCAATCCCTAAATTTTGAGGAGTCAACACACTGCTTTCCATAGTGGCTGTACAAATTTGCAGTCCCAGCAACAATATGGCTGTGTTTCTTTATCCCCACAACCCCTCCAGCAATTATTATTGTTCATATTCTTTATTTTGCCATTCTGAATAATGAGCTGGAATCTCAGTGCAGTTTTAAGTTACATTTCTCTGATTACTAGTGATGTAGAACACTTTCTCATGTATCTTTGGCTTTTTGAACTTCCTATGTCGAGAATTTTCTGTTTAGTTCCCCAGCCTATTGATTAATTGGAATGTTTGTGATTTTGATATTATAAGATTATTGAGTTATTTGTATATTCTGGATATTAGCTCTTTGTTGGAGGCATAACAGGAAAAGATTTTCTTCCATTATGTAGGTTCTTGCTTGACACCCTTGACTGATTCCTTAGCTGTGCAGAAGCTTTTCAGTTTAATGGCATTCTACTCATTAATTTTTGGTTTTAATTCTTGTACTATGGGAATCTTATTAAGGAAGAAGGTATCTGTACCAATATGGTGGGGTGTTGATCCTAATGTTCCTTCTAATAATCATATGGTTGCTAGTTTAATTACTAGTTCTTTGATCCATTTCAGTTTGATTTTTCTTCAGCGTGAGAAATAAGGATCTAATTTCAATTGTCTGCATGTGGCTGTCCAGTTTGTCCAGGACCATTTGATCAACAGGCTTTCTTTCCTCCAAGCTATATTTTTTGCCCCCTTTGTCAAATATCAGATGTTTAAAGATTTGTGGGTAGTCTCAGTGTCTTCTATTCTATTCCATTGGTCTTCCTGACTATTATGATACTAATATCATGCCAATTTTTTACTATGGCTCTATAGTATAATTTGAGGTCAGGATTTGCAATCAATACCTTCTGTTTTTTGTTTGTTTGTTCTGTTTTGTTTTTTTGTACTACACTTTGGTTATTCTGGGTTTCTTATTGTTCCAAGTGCATTTGAGAACTGATCTTTCTATATCTATGAAGAATGAAATTGATAACTTGATGGGAATTTCATTGAATATGTACAATGCTTTTGGCAGAATGACCATTTTATCTATGTTGATTCTGCCTAACCAAGAACATGGGATGTCTTTCCATCTTCTCAGGTCTTCTTCATTTTCTTTCTTCATTGTTAGATATTTTTCATTGTAGAGGTCTTTTATTTCCTTTATTAAATTAATTCCCAAGTATTTTATTCTTTTTGAGGTTATTGTGAATGGGATGGAATACATGATTTCTTCTTTGGCAAAATTGTTGTTGTAATATTGATTTATGGGTATTTATTTATTGATTTATGGGTATTGATTTATGGTATCCTGCCACTTTGCTGAATTCATTTTTAAGCTCTAGAAGTCTTCTAATAGAGTTTGGGTCTTCTAGGTATAGGATCATATCATTGCAAAGAGAAATAATTCAACCTCCTCTTTTACTATTCAAATCCCTTTGATTTCCTTATTTTCTGATAGCTCTGGCTAGGGTTTCAAGGAATAAGTTGAATAAGAGTGGTGAGAGTTTACAACCTTGTCTTGTTCCTGAGTTTAGTGCAAATATTTCAGGTTTTTTTTTCCATTAATTATAGTCTTGGCTATGGGTTTGTCATAAATGGCCTTGGCATAATAAAGATAAGTTCCTTTGATCCTTATCTTGTCCAGAGTTTTGAGCATAAATGGGTGTTGGATTTTGTCAAAGGCCTTTTATGCATCAATTGAGATGATCATATGGTTTCTGTCTTTATTCTGTTTAAGAGATGAATTACATTTTTAGTGATGAAATCGTATTGATATGCATATGATATGAATGAATCAGCCTTGTATGACTGGAACGAAGCCCACATGATCGTGATGTATTCTATTTTTGTGTTTTTTGATGTGGTTTGCTAGGATTTTGTTAAGGATTTTTGGCAACTTTATCACCAATTGATAGATCATCAAAACAAAAAATCAATAAAGATGTCTCCAGCCTAAACAACCCTATAAATCAAAATGACCTAACAGACATCTTCAGAATATTCTGTCCCAAATTGGCTGAGTTTACCTTCTTTTCAGTAGCTCTTGGATCCTTCTCCAAAATAAATCATGTTTTAGAACAAAAAGAAAACCTTAGCAAATACAAGAAAGTTGATATAATCCCATGTATCCTATCAGACCAAAATGATATGATCCTAGCAATTAATTCAAGGAAAATAATGGAAAGTATATAAACATATGGAGATTGAATCCTCTTAAATGAAGAATGGAACAGAGGAAATATGAACAGAAATCATGAAATTCTTAGAAATGAATGAGAATGAAAACACAACATATCATAATCTCTGGGACAGTGTGAATGCCTTCTTTGGAGGTAAATTTATAGCACTGAGTGCCTTCATCAAAAATCAGGAGAGATGGGCTGGAGCAGTGGCTTGGTGGTTACGGTGCTTGCCCAGCATGTGAAAGTACACGGGTTCAAACTCCGGCAACACATATACGCAACTAAGTGTCAGAGCAACAAAATTCATGTAAAAAACTCAATAAAAATTGATTCTCTCTCTCTCTCTCACTGTACTTCTCTATTAAAAAAAAAAAATCAGGAGAGAGCCCAAATAAATAAACTTATGCTGCACTTCAAATCTTTACAAAAAGAACAATCCAATCCCAAATCTATTAGAAGACAGGAAATAACCAAGATCAGGGCCCAAATCAATGAAATTGAGAACAACAACAACAAAAACAAAACATAGAAAGAGTCAATGAAATAAAGTGTTGGTTCTTTGAAAAAAATAAAATAAAATGGACAGAACCCTAGCCAACCTCACCAAAAGAAAGAATGAAATGAAGGAAATCAACAAAATCAGAAATGAAAAGGGAGACATCACCATTGTCTCATCTGAAATCCAGAGAATTCTCAGAAACTATTTTGCAAAATTATACTCCTCCAAGTTGGAGAACCTAGAAGACATGCACAAATATCTAGCCATATATGAGTATGTGACATTCCCAAAATGAAGCAGTATAATATTGAGCAGCTCAACAGACCAATATCAGGCAGTGAAATTGAAATAGAAAAGGCCTCTTAAAAAAGAATAGTCCAGGACCTGATGGATTCTTAGCTGAGTTCTACCATGCCTTAACAGAAGAATTAACATCTCTCCCTATGAAGTTTTTCCATGAAATTGAAAGGGATGGAACCTTCTCGCACACCTCTTAATGAGACAACCATAACTGAAACCAAAACCCAACAAAGACACATCAAGAAAACAATAGACCAATATCCCTCAGTCACTTTTTAAAAATCATTGTATTGTTAAAACACTGACACATGAACCTAATAGGTACCAGATGCAATATTTTTGGTATAATTATTTCTGAAGCATATATTTGTTTCTTTAAAAAACTAAAGGATAGAGAAGAGGTATCATATAGGATATCAGTACTTTCTATGTATACATTGATTTAAAGTGTATTGCAAATAATCATCCTGTCAATTGTAGTTTAGATATGTGTGAAAAATGAAAAATGATAAAAATCTTCTGTAAAGTGATGAGTAGCATTCTTTAAAAAGATGCTATAAAATAGAGGAATTGATTTCTAATTATCAAAAAAAAGTGTGAAGTGATAGCAATGAAGGGCATGAAGTATGTAATGGTATAAATGGGAGAATGGGAAGAGACATGGGAAAGTCACTGAGAAAAACTGAACAGAGGAAATAAAGGGCTATTGGAATGATGATATGGATAAGAGAAGAAAGTAGATTATGACCAGATTATAGGAGAGATATAAAGATTGAAACCAGTTTAAAGAGTTTAGACTTAATCAGAAACCTAAGAATAATTTTAAAAATACATCATAATATATGCAACATTGGGGCTGGCGCGGTGGCTCAGCGGTTTCGTCGCTTGCCTGGCAAGCACGGGGACCCGGGTTCAAACCCCAGCACCACGTACACAACTAAGTGTTGGAGCAACTAAGGCCATGGGAAAAACTAAATAAAAAAGTTGTTTCTCTCTTTCTCTGTCTCTCTCACTGTCCCTCTCTCTTTAAAAAAAAAAAAAAAATATATATATATATATATATGCAACATTTTACAACTTTGTCAATTTTTTTTAATGCGATGAAAATTTAACTGAGACAAAAGAAATTTGGAGGAAAAGTTATCAGGTAGATTTTGTGACAATATAATTTTATAGTGCTTTATACATAACAACTAAATTACATATATATATATATATATATATATATATATATATATATATAAG
>PVKS010010393.1:29005-41266 GCA_004027875.1 Aplodontia rufa | reverse complement strand
TATATATATATATAAGATTTGTTGAAGAATTATCCCTGAAATCATAAAAATTATCCCTGGATCATAAAAAGAGGCAAAGGGATAGTTCTCTAATATGCCATTACTGATAGAAGTAAGAATGCCTTGAAAGAGAAACAGATTCCAAAGAGAATGAGGATCAAGTTTAAAGATAAGTTAAATTAAAATATAGATAAAAGGACATATTCTGAGAGAATTAGAGTCATGTAGAGTATTTCAATGTAATTTTCAGGAGTTGGTCCTCCATCTGTTTAATTTTATCTATATGAATTTGAAGCACTTTTAAAAAATTCCAATTTAGAATCTTATCACCTTTCAGCCTCCCAGTCAACATTTCTTTGCAGAGTTTTTGTTCAGGAAATCAATTAATTCAATTGAATTTTATATTCACTTGTTAAGTTTTTGCAGGGTGAAACAATATGTGTTTAATCATATTTGACAACTTATAATGTTACATAAATGTCTACAGTGAAAATAATTTTAAGAACTATTTTGCTATTCTTGGAAATCAGTGTAACTCAATAATACAAAGCCCATGTTACAATATTAAGAAGTAATAAAGGGCCATTTCTTTTTTGTGCTTAAAAATTTTATTGGTGCATATTAATTATTAAGAATAGTGGTTTTCACTGTGGCATATTTGTACATGGATATAACATAACTTTATCAGTATATTTCCCTCATACCTTCCACCCCTTCTCTTCTCTCCTCTTTCTCCCTGGTCTTCTTCCTCTATTTTAATGCTTTCCTTTCCATTTTCATGAAACATAATTTTTTTTCCTATTTCCATTCAAGTTTCCACATATGAGTGAAAAATTTTTGACACTTACCTTTCTGATTCTGGCTTATTTTGCTTAACATGATGCTTTCCAGTTCCATCTATTTCCCTGCAAATGACATATGTTTATTTTTCTTTATGCCTGAGTAAAACCCCATTGTGTATATAACACATTTTCTTTATCCATTCAGCTATTATAGATACCTAGGCTGGTTCCATAACTTGGCTATTGTGAATTGCGCTACTATAAACATTGGATTGCACAAATTTCCAAGGAATGTTGTTTTTAACTCTTTGGGATGGGTACTAAGAAACTGTTTAGCTGGATCACATGTTTTTCCATTTTTAGTTTTTTGACGAACCTCCATGCTGATTTCTATAGTGGCTGTAATAATTTACATTTCCACCAAAAGTTTATGAGAGTTCCTTTTGTCTACATCCTGGAGACAGTTTATTGTTATTTGTGTTGCTGTTGATCAGCATTCTGCCTGGAGTGAGATGGAATCTCAGTGTGGTTTTGATTTGCATTTCTAAGAGGCCATATCTAGTGTTTCCTGTCCAAGTATTTACCATATAGAAGTTCCTGTATTCAAAGGGCAAAGAGAACAAAGTAAACATCCATCAATAATCTCTTTGTAGTTTCCTTCCAACCCTACTCTGAATGATGTTATTTACCTCTCCTGACAGGAATATATTCTGAAAGTTATGTTATAGGATTTCTTACCAACTGTTTTAAGCCATGGTAAAGATTCTCATCTATCCAGAAGACTAAATCTTAACCATATGCATGCTATTTTTGTTTGCATTTATTAAATTACATATTAGTAAATGGAAAAGCACTCAGCTTTTATAATATTCAGTAGCAAAATGAATGTGTCTCTATGATATTTAATGGGAACTGCAAAGCTATTTTATAGCAATTTATAGCCACAATCGGTGAAGTAGAAAAGTTTTAACATTTGATATAAAAGTGTTTAGTAGTGATAAATTTCTCAATGCTTTTGGGATTTGTTTTCAAGTTCATAATTAAATTTTATATGTAGTACAATTTGAAAAAATCAAGAAATAACACATAAAAATACCAAACATATTCTATTTGGCAAATGTTTTGAAAAACTATACCTAACTTCACATTCTGCCTCTATTATAAAGTATTCAAAAAAATTATTATCAAAAACACAAATAACTCAATCAATAAATGGGCCAAAGTGCTAAACACAAACTTCTCAACATAGGACATTGAGCAAGCCAATGAATACATGAGAAAGTTTTCTAAATCACTAGTAATCAGAGAAATACAAGTCAAAAACTACATTAAGATTTCACCTCACTCCCTTCAGATTGGCAAAAATGAATAATATAAACAATAACAGATGCTGGAGGGGTTGTGGGGAAACAGGAACACGAGCACACTGTTGGTGGAACTGCAGACTGATACAGTCCGTCTGGAAAGTAGTGTGGAGAATCCTCAAAAAATTAGGGATGGATGCAGCTATCCCTCTTCTGGGTATTTTTCCAGAAGAGTTAGAATCAGCACATCATGGTGACACAGCAAAATCTTTGTTCATAGCAGCTCAATTTACAATAGCAAAATTATAGAACCAACACAGATGTGCCTCACTGGATGAATGGATCCAAAACTTGTGATACACACACACACACACACACACACACGCACACATACATACACATACCATGGAGTTGTTGTTTTTTTTATTCATTCAAGATAGTCTTACATTTAGGAGGGATTGTTTCCATACAATCATGCACACATGCATAATGACAAAGCAAGCCCAGGCTGATGCTATTCCATAGTCTTCCCTCTTTGGGATCCCCCATCCATGTTTCCCCATGTTAGTTGGGCTTTTCATGGAAGTCAAAAGTTCCCCACTGAGTTGATAACCCCTATACTCCCTCCCTTCAACTGCCTTGATATCCTTCTTATTCTCTTCCCCACTCAGTGCCCCCTACTCTCTTCATCTCCCAGCATCGTAATGATATTGCAGCCTTTGAAGGTAAATGGATGGCAATGGAAGAAATCATGCTGAGAAAAGTTAGCCAAACCCAGAGAGTCAAGTGTCAAATGTTTTCACTTATTTGTGGAGGCTGGTGCTAAACACAGGCCTGTGTGATAGGTAGTCAACCTCATGTATTAGACCCAGCAAAGGCACATAATCTAGGGCAATCATAGATATGTATGGGAAAGGAGGGGGAAGAGGGTAGGGGGGAGAGGGAAAGGGAGGAAAATTAGGAATCCAGAGGGTAAATCTGTTTTAAGAATATATGCATATCATATTGTTACTTTGGATGCATTTTTAAATTGTACAATAACTAAATTTCTTAATTAAAAAAAGAACAAGCACATCTTCAGAATTTCAGATAACTATAAAGATTTTGACATATAAAAAAAGGAAGAAAATCAACATCATCTCAGAATTAAAGTAATGTATTGGCAACTCAACTGGAGGCATTGTATATGTTATTCATGCACGTAATTATTTTCTGTATTCCCATGAAAAAGTGCAATATCACTCTGCTCCTAAATTCATAAACTTGTTCAAATTTACAAATTCCAAGTGAAAAGTCTCATGATAATCATGGTAGATACATAAAAATATATAGCTTGTAAAAATAGTTAAATATTGATTTTATTCTATTATATTTCTGCTTATCTGCCTGCTTTCAAACACTTTTATTCTTAAATTTTTCTCTGACCTGTGACCAGAATTATCAGAAAAAGAGAATAAAATAATCCAACATTTGATCTTATGAATAAAACATAATTCATCACTTTTGATCAGTAAAATTTATTTTGAAATGTTAATTGTCCTTTAGGGTAACAATTATTTTAAGTTGATAACAAATGAATGCATCAGTTAGATTAAGGATACTAAAATATAACATGTTAATTTTATATTGCTTATGAAAGCTAATTGCTGATAGAAATACAATATTTTATTTGGTCTATCTTTATGTAAATCTGTCATTTACCATGGAGTTTTATATCATAAACACCACCACCTTAACTGACAACATCTTATTGAATTTTTGCTTGTGTGTCTTAATTTATGCATATACAGAAATGAAGACAAATCTTTGAATATTGGATAATTAATTTTTAATATTCAAATAATCCCATTAGTTTTATTTAATGTCTATTACATCTAGAACCACAATATCACCTTAAATGATATAGATTAAAATGTATGATTCATCTGTAAGTTTGTAGACAGTTTCTAAAACACAAAATCTCACACCTACTAGAGTGATAATTATATACAGTGATAAACTACAGGAAAATAAGGATAAATTAAAGAAACATAATAGTAAGTCTTGAATCTAGAATCCCTATTGCGCCAACTAAATTAAAGATATGAAATTATACACACATCTGAATAATGTAATACTAAGCTTTAATGAATAAATGCATATCCATATGTAAAGATGTATAAAAACTACTTCCTTGATGTTTTTAAAGGACTAATACATATTTTAAATCAATTACAAATTCAACAGAGAAAAGCAATACAGAAAAATTCTCAATTTATTGCAATAAACTGAGACATTTAAAAATCCACTTAGCAAAGAATACATATGGAAATTTTGAAAAGCACAAACATTTAAAAAAATTCACAAACAGAACTTTAAAGAAATAAACAAATTGAGATCTGTACCATCTCTGATTCATAAAGAAAATGAAAAAAAATATGCTTGCAAAAATGCTATGGATATTACCACATTGCTTAGAAAGAAAGGATTCCTCCAGATTGCAAAAAAAAGTCACAGTCTAATAAAAATTAAGTGCTTTAAAATCTATAAAATAATAATTTTCTGTGAGCCTATCAAAGAACAGAGTTTACAGGCTCCCCAGATAAACTAAAAATATCCAGGGAAATGCAGGAAATATTCACTGTTCAGCATAACATAAGAGAAAGAAGTGCCCTACATAACTTTCAAAAAGACCTGTGGGAAGAATTCATCCAACAGTTTAATAAATTCCTAAAGGCCCAGCTGAAGCTAGTTTATCAGTTTGAAAAGGCTGTGGCCTAAGACACAAGAAGAGTTCATGCTCACTCTCAAGATGTTTCCACAGACCTCCAATAGGTGTTCTCAAAACAGATCAGAGGCAGGGCAGGAGATCAGGGATATCTAGCTTCCTTTTAATATGTTGTGTGAATATGATCAGCTTCTGTGGGGAGACAGCCTAATTCCCTTGCCCCAATTCTTCCCTGCATGGAAGCAAAAATTAAGCAGTTAATTGGGGACTGCCATCTGCATTACCCTCAGGGAACAGTAAAGATCCATTGCTTTTCCAGGAGGAGTAAAAGCAAAGTTTGTTGCCTCTGAGTAAGGAGTAGGAACTTCTATCTTCATTGCCTAGACACAGGTCACACTGCTCAGACTCTAGAATAGAGGGAGGAAAAGGAAGTCTTATTCCTGGAAATAGTGCAGAGAAATCTCATCATGTTTGAGAGGTGCTCTAGTAACACTTTTGCATTAAGTCTAAATTGTCTTACAGAAGTAGAGCTGTTCCAACTTTCTTATGCATGCTTTTTGCATAACGTATTCTTTTCCACCTCCTTTTAGGTGTATTTTAATCTTTCCATACTAAATGCATCTCCTTTAAATAACATATGTTTCCATATGTCATTTTTTAGTCTCATCTGGTTATATACATATTATGATTGAATTTTTAATCCATTCTCTTTAAATATAGCTATAATTGATTTACATCTTCCATGTCATATTTTTATAGATTTTATTTCCTATTTCTGTTACAGCTTTCTTTTGAATTGAGTATTTTCTAGAGTAAAATTTCAACTACTATAATTGTTTTCATCTCTTAAAAATGGATCCAGAAACTGTGGTATTTATGTACAATAGAGATCTACTCAGCTATTAGAAAGAATGATTGGAGTTTTATAGAGTGACATTTCTTTAGAATTAATTAAGTACAGGTCTGAATTTGATTCTAATAGGTTAAGATATATATGGAAAATACTGGAGCAATAACTACAAAAACAATTTTTTTAATTAGTTTAGCATGTTCTTACATATTGGAGGGATTTGTTGCTACACATTCATATATGCACACATAATGACAAAGTAATTTGAGCCCAATCCTTACCCAGTATCCCCCCTTTGGCCATTCCCCGCTCCCTTGTCTCCAAAGCAATGCCCCCATTACCTATATAAATATCCATGTATATGTGTTATTTTTTTGAATTTTCAAATTTTAAATGGCCTTTCTGGGGAGTCAACTGTACCTTACAAAATTAATAACCCCCCTTTTCCTTCCCTCTCTACCTTCCTTCTCTCCTCTGTTCCCCTCCTTCATAGCTACAGTTTTCCCAGATTATGTGATCCTTTTCTAACTTTAACCACATCCTTGGTTTTATTCTAGCTTATGTGAATGAGAAAAAAACGTTTGACCCATAAGTCTCTGGGTCTGGCTTATTTTGCTCATCATGATTTTTTTCCATTTCCATCCATTCACCTGCAAAAGCCATCTCTCCTCATTTTGTGCTGTGTTCCAGAAAAGCATGAAAATAATTACTACTTTATGTCAATTATATCTTTTAAAGAAACAGAAAAAAATAAGGATAAGTACACCTTTGTGTTCTTACAAAAAACTTGTTTAGCATTTCTGGATTTTTGTAGAGGTAAATTTAAGCTTACTATTTCCTCATTTACTACTGCTTTGCTCTTACTCTTTTGCTTTTTGCTTTTATTGCCAATATATTGTAGTGTATGTGACAAGCTTAATAACAAACTATGCAAATTATTCAAACATGTGATTTTTGTATCAGTTAAAAGAAGAAAAGAGAAAATGTAAAAATGCATAATGTCTATTTCAATGGCATACTTATTATTGGTGCTTTTTATATGTGGATATGTGCACGTGTATCTTTGAACTACTAACTATCACATGTCATGCATATGACATGTTGTTATTCTCTTGCTACTTTTAAGACTATCTTTCAAAATTTGTCTTTACTGGTTAATATTTTTACTATACTATGTCCAGGTCTAGATCACATTTTATGAATACAGCTTGGAGGGATCATTGAACTTTTTCAATGTTTAGTCAGTTTTTTCGTCACTGTGAGCAAAAGACTTGACAAAAACTCATTTTTTTTTGCTTTTTGCATTTTCTTTTTTATTTTTATTGGTTCTTTTCAGCTATGCATTGTTGGGAACATGAGGCTCAGCTGGCTTGTAGAAGAATTGGTGGTAAACAACTCTAAGGGGTCCAGCTGTCTTGTAATTAGCAAATTGCCTGACCGCATGACTAAGCTATTCGGCCACTCATTTGTTGCAATTGGAGAAAGGTGTTTGCATTGTACACTATTGGCTGTTGTAATGGATAAATAGAGTAGCAGCTAGTCAGGTAAGGAAGTAGCCAAAGAAGAAAAAGCATCCAGAGAAGAAGCAGCCAAAGAAGCAGCAGTAGCCAGAGAAAAGCAAGAAAGCAAGCAGCCGTGTCCTGAAGGGAGAAAGCAAAGAAGATGCATAGAACCTGAGAGATCAGCAGAGACATCAGAGATCAGCAGCGGTAGAAGATGCAGGTCCCGTGTTCCAGCCGCCGGCGTTCGCCCCCTTGTTCCTGGCTCCCCAACCCTTCCTAACTCAGCCCCTCGGAGGACGGCCCAGCGCCGGGTTGTTCTGCCCGTTCCTCGCTCTGGAGTGCAGCGGGGAGCGACTCCTTTCCCCATCCCTGCCCTAACTTGGCCCCTTGGAGGATGGCTCAGGCTTGCTGGGTCATTCTGCCCGTTCCTCACTCTGGAGTGCAGCGGGGAGCGACTCCTCGCCCCATCCCCTTCCTAACTCGGCCCCTCGGAGGACGGCTCGCTAGGTCGTTCTGCCCACCCCTCACACAGGAACACTGCAGGGAGCGACTCCTCTTTCCCAGTCCCCAGCCCTGTCCTGCCGGCGCCCGGTTCCCAGTGTCCTGCTGGCCCTTCGGGGAACAGCTAAGGTCCCTCGAGGCCGTTCCGGCCGCTCCCCGCTCCAGAACCCTGCGGGGAGTGACAATGCATAACAATAAGATTCATTTTGACATTTTTATAAAAGCATGGGATGTATTTTTTTCTCATTCAGTCCCTTGTCTCTTCCCTCCTTCTTCCCCTACCCTGTTTCCTTGTCTCTATTCAACTTATCTTTCTGCTATTGACTAATAGTTTTTGTTGTTGTTGTTAAATTAAGTGTCTTGTGGAGTACACGATGGTGAGGTTTATTGTGGTATATTCCTATATGTACATAGGCAAGGTCAGATTCATTCCACTGTCTTTTCCTATCTCATCCCTCCTCAGCTTCCCTTTATTCCCCTTTGTCTACTCAAAGTGGATCAAAGACCTAGGCATTAGACAAGAAACCCTCCATGGCTAGAAGAAAGTGCAGGCCCTATACTCCAACACATGGGCTCTGGAACTGACCTCCTAAAAAGACTCTTGGAATGGCATCAAATTGCGAAGCTTCTTCACAGTCAGGGGAACAATTAAGAGCATGAAGAAAGAGCTAACAGAATGGGAGAAAATCTTAGCCACCTGATCCTCAGATAGGACATTAATATATGTTGGGGATTCCCCCAACATGAGGTCCAGCTGGCTTGTAAAAGAATTGGTGGGAAACAACTCTGACCCAGGTGGCTTGTATCTTCCTTAGTGACGTAATGCCTGACCGCATGATTAAGCTATTTGGTCACTCATTTGTACAACTGGATAAACGTGTTTGCACTGTGCCCCTATTGGCTGTTGTAACGGATAAATAGAGTAGCGACTAGTCAGGCAGAGCAAGCAAGCAAGCGAGCAAGGAAGCAGCAAAGCAGCCCTGTCCTGAAGCAGTCAGAGAAGAAGCATGGAAGAAGCAAGCAGCAGTCAGGAGGAAAGGAGAGAGACGACCGCAAGCTGCCTGAGAGACCACCACCTGCTGCCTGAGAGAGTCAGAGAGGCAGCAGCAGCAGAGACAGCAGAGAGATCAGCAGTGGTAGAAGATGCAGGCAGTAAGAGTCTCAGCTGCAGAAATAAGGACTCTGGTATGGCAATAGAAACAAGGACTCTAAACGTTAATAGCCTTGACTCAAAGAGAGGGAAGGCGGGAAGCGCCTGGAGGCCATTTCTCGGTAAAAAGAGAAATAAAGTGTTTGGAGAACTTAAGAGCAAATGGGTCCAGTTGAATGCTTTGTCCGGTCCCTGCTGGCCGGGACCAGAAAATATACAGGATATACAAAGAACTCCAAAAAAATCTAACATCAAAAAACTAATAACTCAATCAATAAATCAACAAAGGAAGTAAACAGACCCTTCTCAAAAAAAGAAATACATGGACTGAAGCAGTGGATCAGCGGTTATGGCGCTTGGCCAGCACACGCCATGTATGGGAGTTCAAACCCCAGCACCACGTACACAACAAAGTCTCAGAACAACGAAAGGCACATGAAAAACTAAATAAAATTGTTTCTCTCTTTCTCTTTCTCTCTCAAAAAAAAAAAAAAAAGAAAGAAAGAAATGTAAATTTTAGAGCAGAAAAATTTTATTTGGAGCTCATGGTTTCAGAGGTCTCAGTATTTAGACAGCTGGCTCTATTCCTCTGGGAACAAGATGTGGCAGAAGTATGTGGCAGAGGAAAACAGCTCAGGACTTGACACCAGGAAACAAAGAGAACTTTGCTCAACATGGACGTGTCACACATGCCTCTGAAACATAGTACATTTTACAAATTGTTTTTTTTCTTTGAAATGGATTTTTTTTATTTATGTATGTTAATGTTCATTGATTCTGGCTTCTGACAAGTCATACTTACTGGTAAACCACTTTAGTAAATTATTTTCCTGCATGGTAACTTTCAACTACAGAATTTTTTTTTTAACAATTCTACCTTTCAATAATTTTTTTTTTAGGAATGAGACATTGTCATCATAATTTCCTTTAGTCTTTAGACATCTTTTCCATTAGTTTTTTTGTACACATTTACAATGGCTGCTTTCAAATTTTCATGGATTAAAAGCAACCACTGAACCTTACAATAGACAGGTTCTGGTGTCCAGTTTTTGTTTTTATTTTCCTTTGATGTTTCACATTTTTCCTGTTTCTTTGCATCTACCATAAGTTTTGTTAAGGGCAAAACATTCTATATAAGATATTGTAGCAACCCTGGATATTTTCACCCTTGCTAGTCTCAATGTTATTATTTATTTGTTTGATTATTTACTTAACTGAACCTCTGCAGGGAGATACAGATCCCTGCAAAATGTAGCATCCTGTTTGCTCTCCTATCACCTAATCACCTTTCACCTTCTTCCTCGGTCTTACTCTCCAATTGCATGGTTTCCTTCCTCCTCTTTTAAAAGACCTGAATTGGGCCTTAACACTTTCCATTTCTTCTGCCTAGAGTATTCCCCACATGAATGATTTACCTTCTTCAAATATCTGCTTTCCAGTAAGAAATCCTGACTAGTCTGTGAAAAATTAGAAATCCCTGTTCATGTTATCCAGAATATGCTTATTCAACTTCTGATTTTTTCATTTTTAGTTTTAAAGACATATAGCATGCTATAAAATCTGTTCCTGTGTTTATTACATGTATCCTGCCATTCAGCATACATATAATGCAATGAAAAAGGGTTTTTGTCTGTTTTGTTTATACCACATCCAGAACAGAACTGTATACAGTAGGCACATATTAGACAGTAAACATTTGTGAGATTATTGAATGTTTGTAGACACTTGTCCTATAATTTTTTTTAGCCTCTATAAGGAATAACTTTTTGAGATCTCAAATTATTAGAACCAAAATTTATGCCTTGGATATTATTTAACCATGATAATTAAAAGCAATAAACAGATGTGTTTTCTTCCTAATATTCTCATTCTCTAATATTTTCAAACTAATAGACATAAAATGAACATTTTTATAGATGTTGTCATTGTAATACTTTTGCCATTGCAATTTAAAAGTAATTGCTTATGTAAACATAAACCTCATTTCGTTAAAGTTTTGTGTCTATTATATAGAATTCATTCTTAATTAACATACATCATCTTGCAGTTGTTAATAAAAAGTTTGTTCTTTACACAATAATTTTCTTACAAGAATGCTCATATGAACTAAAGAAGGAATGGTATTTTACAGAAATATCCATATAAATTATGCCAAAGTAGCATTTGAGCATATTTATATTTCTGTCTTGATATTAATTTATTAAGTCGAGTATATTATTCAATAGTGAAGATAACTACAGTTTTATTTACACTTCTTTTCATTCTTTGAATTCCTGCTTCCCTCAACATCCCACAAGAAATAGTTTGGTTTTGGATTCTCTTACTCTCATATATTATGCATAAAATTATACACTGTGTTATCCAACTGTGTCTAATATCTTCTCCCACTATTAGCTGGTATTCTATTTTTATTGACATTGTTAGTTATGATTCATTGAACTGAGAATCACCTTTCACAAAAGTCATACTGCTTTAAAGGAAATATAATATAAAAATGTATTGATTATGATTATAGTGCTGAGGTATGCTATTTAGAAATTGTACTTTTCTAATTCTCTCAGAAAATTTTTAACTTCAGACTTCACTCTTCAAAACATTTACTATATTTAAATTTTCCCAGAATTTTTGTTTCTATAATCAATTATTGTCATATATTCTTTTAACTTGTAAAAACCAAGTCCAGGTATATTTTTAATAGTCTAAATCTAGGAGGAATATATTTTTCAGGAGAGAAGCAGGCCATATGAACGGAGAAAAGAGAACTCCAATGTTAGCATTAAAAGATAGACTATTTGGGGCTGGAGCGGTGGCTCAGCGATTACGGTGCTTGCCTGGCATATGCAGGTACATGGATTCAAACCCCAGCACCCACATACACAACTAAGTGTCAGAGCAATGAAAGCCATGTGAAAAACTCAATAAAGATTGATGCTCTCTGCCTCTCTCTCTCTTTTTCTCTCTCTCACTGTCCTCTCTTAAAAAAAAAAAAAGATGCACTATTTGAAACAGAATGTGAAGAAAATCAAGATGTGGGCACTTTTTAACACCATGTAAGTTTTGATTTTAAGCAATTAAGTGCAGACTTGTAGATTGATGAAACCAACAAGGCAATTGTAGAGCAACTAGTTTACCAGAGAGAACCAGCATAAAGAAATATCTAAGAAGAGGCTTTCTTTTTTTTTAGTTTTATTTTTTTTTATTAGAAGTATATAGAAATACAGTTGAGGGGGAAACATTATCAAAATATTAGCGATCAATGGATATAAACTTTGTTATCGAGGGTAAAAGCCAGATCATAGATAACCACCTTGGGTTTTACCTGTTGCGGTTTCCCCCAGAAGAACTCATGCGTTAAATGGATAGTTCGTGGAGGAATGACATCAGCTTCTGGGATGGTTCCCTTATCTTCCCAATCTCCAGACTCCTATGAGTTCTTCATATACCCTCCCCCCTCCCCATTCCCCT
>PVKS010010393.1:0-28905 GCA_004027875.1 Aplodontia rufa | reverse complement strand
GAAGAGGCTTTCTTTTTTTTTAGTTTTATTTTTTTTTATTAGAAGTATATAGAAATACAGTTGAGGGGGAAACATTATCAAAATATTAGCGATCAATGGATATAAACTTTGTTATCGAGGGTAAAAGCCAGATCATAGATAACCACCTTGGGTTTTACCTGTTGCGGTTTACCCCAGAAGAACTCATGCGTTAAATGGATAGTTCGTGGAGGAATGACATCAGCTTCTGGGATGGTTCCCTTATCTTCCCAATCTCCAGACTCCTATGAGTTCTTCATATACCCTCCCCCCTCCCCATTCCCCTCCCTACACCTCCAGGTATCCTAGACAGCCATCCCCCTATTACTCTGAAAGTCATTCAATTTGCAGTTTTGTTAGGTTAGCTGTCAGTCCTACTGCTTCCCCATATATGCTAGCATCAACAGATGAGGGAAACCATTCGGCCCTTGAGTCTCTGAGATTGGGAGACTTCACTAAGCATAATTCTATCCATCTCCATCCATTTGATTTCAAAAGACATAATATCATCCTCTCTAATGGCCGAGTAGTATTCCATAGTATATACGTACCAAAGCTTTTGTATCCACTCGTCAAGTGAGGAGCATCTGGGTTGGTTCCATAATCTAGCTATAGTAAATTGAGCTGCTATAAACATTGATGAAGCCACATCACTATAATACGCTGATTCTAAGTCTTTTGGGAAAATTCCCAGGAGTGGGAGAGCTGGGTCATAAGGTGGTTCCATCCTTAATTTTTTGAGGATTCTCCATACTGCTTTCCATAGTGGCTGAACCAGTTTGCAGTCCCACCAGCAGTGTAGTAGTGTTCCTCTTTTTCCACAGCCCCCTCCAGCATCTGTCGTTGTTTGTATTTTTCATTTTTGCCACTCTAACAGGAGTGAGGTGGTATCTCATTGAAGTTTTGATTTGCTTTTCCCTTATAACTAATGATGTAGAGCATTTTCTCATAGATTTGTGGGCTTTCTGAACTTCAACTGCAGGGAAGTTCCTTTTGAGTTCTTTAGCCCATTTATCGATTGGATTATTTGCAAGTTTGGACTTCAGTTTCTTTAGTTCCCTGTATATTCTGGATATTAGCCCTCTGTCCGAGGTGTAGCAGGCAAAAATTTTCTCCCATTCTGTAGGTTCTCTCTTGATGTTCTTGACTAGATCTTTAGCTGTGCAAAAACTTTTTAGTTTAATTGCATCCCATTCATTTAATTTTGATTTTACAGCATGCGCCATAGGAGTTTTGTTAAGGAAGAAGTTGCCGACTCCTATAAGGTTTAGTGTTGACCCGACTTCTTTTTCTAATAAATTTAGAGTTGTAGGCTTAATATCCAGGTCTTTGATCCATTTTCATTTAATTTTTGTGCAGGGCGAAAGATAAGGATCCAGCTTCAGTTGTCTACAAATGGCAGTCCAGTTTGTCCAACACCATTTGTTGAACAGGCTATCTTTCTTCCACACTATACTTTTGCCCTCTTTATCAAAGATCAAATAGTTAAGGATATGAGGGTTTGTCTCAGGATCTTCTATTCGATTCCCCTGGTCTTCGGTTCTGTTTTGATACCAATACCATGCTGTTTTTGCTACTACAGCTCTGTGATATAATTTGAGGTCAGGAATTGAGATACCCCCTATTTCTTCCTTTCTATAGAGTAGTGTTTTGGCTAGTTGAGGTCTCCTGTTGTTCCATATGAACTTGAGAATTGCTTTATCTATATCTCTGAAAAATTCCATAGGTTTCTTGATGGGGATTGCATTAAATCTGTAAAGGGCTTTTGGTAGAATGGCCATCTTTATTATATTGATTCTGCCTAACCATGAGCATGGAATGTTTTTCCATCTGCTCAGGTCTTCTGTAATTTCTTTTTGTAATATTTGATAATTTTCTTTGAATAGGTCTTTAATATCCCTTGTAAGGTTAATGCCCAAGTATTTCATTCTTTTGGAAGTGATGGTGAATGGGAGAGATTTTCTGATTTCTTCTTCTGCGGATTTGTTGTTGGTGTAAAGAAATGCTAGCGATTTGCTGGAGTTGCTCTTGTAGCCAGCTACTTTGCTAAAATCACCTATGAGCTTGAGGAGTTTTCTGGCCGATGTTATTGGGTCTTCTAGGTATAAAATCATGTCGTTTGCAAATAGAGATAACTTGACTTCCTTTTTTCCTATATGAATACTTTTGATTTCCTTGTCTTGCCTGATAGCTCTGGCAAGGGTTTCAAGGACTATATTGCACAAGAGAGGGGAGAGCAGACAGCCTTGTCTAGTACCTGAATTCAGTGGAAATGCTTTCAGTTTTTCTCCATTGAGGATAATGTTGGCTATGGGTCTGTCATAGATGGTTCTGACATAGTTAAAGTATCTTCCCTTGATCCCTATCTTTTCCAACATTTTGAGCATAAAGTGGTGTTGAATTTTATCAAACACCTTCTCTGCATCAATTGAGATGATTATATGGTTTTTGTTCTTAATTCTGTTTATGTGGTGAATTACATTTATTGATTTGCGTATATTGAACCAGCCTTGTTTCCCTGGAATGAAGCCTACTTGATCGTAATGGATTATCTTTTTAATGTGCTTTTGTATCCGATTAGCTAAAATTTTATTAAGGATTTTTGCATCAATGTTCATCAGGGAAATTGTTCTGTAGTTTTCTTTCTTTGATGTGTCTTTGTTGGGCTTTGGAATCAGAGTAATGTTTGCTTCATAGAAAGTTTTTGGGAGTGTTCCCTCTCTATCAATTTCCTGGAAGAGCTTGAAGAGGATCAGTTATAGTTCTTCTGTGAAGGCTTGGTAGAATTCTGCCGTATATCCATCCTTCGACCTGGACTTTTCTTTTTTGGGAGAGCTTTGATTGTTGCTTCAATTTCATTTTCTGTGATAGGTTGGTTGAGATTTTCAATGTCCTCTAAGAAGAGGCTTTCTGATATCAGAATAAACTACAAAGATAAGCATCAAAAATTACCTTTGCATAGGGACCTGAATTTAGTTTGAACAGACTGTGGAACAGTTTGTCCTTCTGGGCATTGTTATTATACCAAAAGCAGCCAGCAGTCAGTGGGGTCTAACAGCTGGATCCCAGACCTACAGGGACTATTTAACAGAGAATTCATGCCAAGAAAGCACCAGAGAGAACCTTGTTAAAACCAATCTTCACAGTGACTGTGAAAATGTGAAAGACTGCAGCACTCAGCAGTGATGTAAGAGACATAACGGTGGGAGACTGTATTTCACCACCACAGTCCAGCTAAATGTCTAAACAAATTAACAAATGATCAGCAAGGAGCTGTTGAAGGGTCTTTGGATTTGCTACAATATGTTATCTAATATATCCTGCCTTTAACAAAAGGAAAAAATTGGAAAATATGGCTTGTTAAAAAGGAAAAAAAATCAAACAAAAAACTATTTGTGAGAGGGTCCATCTGTGTTTCATTAAACAAGTAGGAGTTCAGAGCAGGCATAATAAATATTTTCAAGGATTTAAAGCAAATAATGCTTACATAAGTAAAAGGAGATACAAAGAAACTGTCCTGTCAATGGGAGAATATCATGAAAGGGAAAGAAATGAAAAAGGAAGCCAAATGAATTATGGAATTGAAAAATAGATTAATTGGAAAAACATTTATTAGAGCAATTCAACAGTAGATTTGAACTGGCAGAAGACAGAATTAGCAAGTTTGAAATGGACACATAATGATTATGATGTATAATGATTACTGTAACAGCCAAGACAAAAGAGAACAAAATCAACATAAATATGAAACATCAGTAAGGAAACCAAAATATATATAATGGGAGTAACAGAAGGAAAAGGAAGAGAAAGTTTGAAGAGATAATGGCTGAACTTTCCTTAGCTGTACGGGAAACACTAGCCATATATCCACAGAGATTAATGAACTTCAAATAGTACAAGTACCAAGATACCCAAATCCGACATGTCACAAGAAAACTGCTAAAAGTCAACAACAATGAGAAAATCATCATAAGAGCAATAGAAATAAGACTTTTTTTTGTAATAAGTAAAGTAAGATTAACAGTAGATACATTTTCATAAGCAGTGGAGGGCAGCAGGCAGTGGGATTACATATTCAAAGTGCTGGGGGGAAAAACAAAAAAATTTACAATAAAAAAACTATATTATGTCAAAAAATAAAGAAAAATAATATAATCCCAGCCAAACAAAACTGAGTGCACCATTTGCAGGTGTGACTTAAAAGAAAGTCTAGGGCTGGAGCAGTGGCTCAGTAGTTGCAGATTTTGCCTGGCATGTGCAAGGACCCAAGTTCAAACTCCAGCACCACGAACACAACGAAGTGATGGAACAACAGAAGCCACATGAAAAACTAAATAAAATAAAATTGATTCTCTCTTTCTCTCTCTTTCACTGTCCCTCTCTCTTAAAAAAAAAGAAAATGAAAAAGAAATTCTAAAGAAAGCTTTTTAGTTTGAAAGTATGTAATTTTCATTTATATGAAAAATTAAATATACAGTATAGTAATCATGCAATTAAAAAAGATGGTAAAAATATGTGTGTTGTCTTTGTGTTAGTTTATTTAAAGGGCATTTTTAAAAATAATATTCTTGTAATTGCATTTTTAGTTCTAAATCACATAGAAATGCAGTTTTATAAGAAGAAAAAAGAAGTTATGTAAACTTTACTGGAATAAGGAAAAGGAAATAACTGGCAACATAAATCATCCTGTAATGATAAAACATGTTCAAATTCTTCGATAAAATAAAGGGCATGCATAAAATATTCATAGTTAATATCATATTTAGTGGTGAGTGACTAAATACTTCTCACCCAAGATCAGGAATAAAACAAGAATGTATATCCTTGCTACTTCTAATTCAAATTTTAATACATGTTCTAATCAAGAAAAAGGAAGGAAGGATGAAATAAAGCTATAAAATTTCTCATTTATCAGTAATAACTATAACTATCTCTGCTTGAGGAACATGATGTCCTATTTAGAAAATGCTAAGAAACCCACTAAAAGTTATAAAAATTTAAAACCAAGTTCAGCAACTTTGCAAGTCATGTGATTAATATAAATAATGATTGTAGGGGCTGGAGCCATTGCTCAGTGGTTTCAGCACTTGCCTGGTTAGCATGAGGACCTGGGTTCAAACCCCAGCACCACGTACACAACTAAGTGTTGGAGCAACTAAAACCATGTGAAAAACTAAATAAAGTTGTTTCTCTCTTTCTCTGTCTCTCTCACTGTCCCTCTCTCTTTAAAATAAATAATGATTGTATTTATTTTCACAATAGGCAGTAAAAACTAAACTTAATGAAGAATTACAATTCTGATAGTATCAATAAGAATATTATAAAAGTAAACTTTTTTTTTTAAAGAGAGAGAGGGAGAGAGAAAGAGAATCAATTTATTTATTGTTTTAATCTGGCTTTGTTTCTCCTACACTTAATTGTGTATGTTGTGCTGGAGTTTGATCCCGGGTACTTCTGCATGCCGGTTAATATTTCTAAACACTGAGAGACCACTCCAGACCCAACATGAGTAAACTTAACAAAACTACAAACCTTATATTGAGGAAATTGCAAAGCATTATTAAATAAAACAAAAGATTTGTATAAATGGAAAGTCATTCCATCTTCTAGGATTGGAAGGCTTCATGCTATAAAGACAGAAATGCAGCTGGGTATGGTGGTGCATGCCTATAGTCCCAGCAACTCACTCTGGAGGCTGAGGCAGGAGGAGAGCAAGTTCAAAGCCAGCTTCAACAACTTAGTGAGACTCCAAGCAACTTAATGAGACCTTGTCCCCAAATAAAAAATAAGAAGGGTTGTGAATTGTAAATGAGAACTAGTGGTTAAGGGCCTCTAGGTTCAATCCCCCATCCAAAAAAATTTTAAAAAAATGAGAGAGAGAGAGAGAAAAGAAAGAAAGAAAGAAATTGATCTACTGACTCAGTGCACTCCCTATCAAAATCAAAGCTCTGGAATTATTCAGAAATTTACATAGGACTTCAAGTGACTAGGACTAGCCAAAATTATTAAAATAAAGAAATCAAGTTTGGAAGGTTAATACTTCATGGTTTTAAACTTAGTACAAAGCTACACCAAGTCATATACTATATATAATTTACATAACGATTGACCTATAGATCAATTAAACATAGTTCCAATCATTGAAATAAACTCATAAATTTATGGTGTTTGACAAGCCTTCAAAGATAACTTTATGGGAAAGATTAATCCCTTCAAGCAACAATGCTGGGACAATTGGATATTTTTATGCTAGAGAGTGATGCCGGATTCATTATATGTCCGTACACAAAAATTAACTCAAATTGAACTCTATTATTAGGACTGAAAAAAGTATAGTCAGAATTTTGAGTCCATCAGGAGAAAACTGTTTCTTTTTTTTTTTTTTTAATTTTTTTTAAAGAGAGAGGGACAGTGAGAGAGACAGAGAAAGAGAGAAACAACTTTATTTAGTTTTTCACATGGCCTTAGTTGCTCCAACACTTACTTGTGTACGTGGTGCTGGGGTCTGAACCCGGGTCCTCGTGCTTGCCAGGCAAGCGCTGAAACCGCTGAGCCACCGCTCCAGCCCCAAAAAACTGTTTCTTTTAATGAAAAAATATGTATATCAATTTGACATCTGCAATGCTACACTCCCTTCAATGTAAATATTCCCTTCTGCTAACAAGCAAAGGCACTGCATTCCTTCCCTCAGTAAAGATGATCCTGGGCACAATCCAAAGACTAGATCAAGCCAGAGCTTCTGCACCCCTGCTCCTGGGACTGGGGAAATGAAAAACGATGGTTATGAAACTATAAAAAGGGCTAGTCCCACTCCTCTTTGGTTTTGTCCCCTTCTCTCACTCTGGAGAAAGTCTGTTCTTCTCCCTAGGCTCTGGTTTCTATTATTTTCTTAAAATAAAATTTTTCTGCTATGCTTGCCTTGGAGTCTCTTGAATCCCTTGGTTTTATTTTTCAACTCCAGGGAGACACAAACTGGACTTCCACCAAACTTACATCATTAAATGTAGAAGTTACCATTGACAAGCTTTCAAAGATAACTTTATGGGGAAGATTAATCCCTTCAAGCAACAATGCTGGGACAATTGGATATTTTTATGCTAGAAAGTGATGCTGGATTCATTATATGTCCATACACAAAAATTAACTCAAATTGAACTCTATTATTGATGGCTGAACGAACTCCTGGGAGGTAGGTTCTAGTTAGAGGAAGAATGTCACAGGAAAAATGCTCTGGAAGTTTTTATTTTCTCTATAGCCCCTTCTTGTCTTTGTCTCTACTTTGTGTCCTTTATGAGCTGGGCATCTATCCTATATTGTGTTTCTGATTTGGGGTCAGTTGACCATGGATTGAAACCTCTGAAACTGTGAGCCAAAATAGTGTACATTAAATAATGTACATTTTAAGTGTTATATGTCAGATAATTTGGTCAGTGAAAAAACTGAATAAGAGAGAGTCTGGGATGTCCTTAAAATATTGATCATGGATTAACCAAATGATGCACTGATTTTACACCTTAATGTCTACTCATGACATATAAAAATGTAGGTTTACACAACTGTGTACACAAATGTTCATGGCAGCTTTATCCATCATAGCTAATAATCAGAAGTGCTCAAAAGTCAGATAGAATGGATAAATATAATGATTAAATACAATGTGGTATAACAATAAAATATTATTCAGTAATGAAAGAATCAAGTATTTCTATATGTTTAACATGGATGAACCTTGAAAATGTTAAACTAATTGAATGCAGATAGTGTGCACCACCACTATAGTCTAAAATGACTTAATTATATACTCAATTTTTTAAAAACACTATATAAAAATTTTAAAGCTCATAAGAAGGATTAAATTTCAAATAAAGTATGGAAAATATAATAGCTTATTCTCAGGAAATTATAAACTTACTATAGAGAAAGTCAGAAAGAACATAAGAACACTGGCTCATACCACTAACCACAGATTCTCATTGACATGGAACACTCCCCTTAACAACAGAAAATACATTTTTTCAACAATCCATGAAATAAGTACTAAGATAAAGTATTCTGGGTGATGAAATAGGTATTAAAAAAGTAAGGCAGTTGAAATTATAGAGTAAGTTATTTCATCATAGTGAAATCAAACTAGAAACTTATGCCAGAGAAACCTTTAATTACTTGTAAAGTAAATGACTTACTTTTGAGCAACCTATGTAGCAATGACCAAGCATCAGGGAAATTTTAAAAACATGATTATATAAAAATACAATACACATACACAGATTTCAAGGAGCAGGTAAAGCAGTACTAAAGTAAAAATGTATAAGACTAATGTATTCATTAAAAGAGGAAAAATTATCAAAAGTCAATCACCCTTCTCAATAACTTTTAAAAGGAGCAAAATAGCATAAGGAAGAAATAATGAAAAAGAGCATAAATAAATAAAATGAAAATAGAAAAATAACAGGCAAAATCATTGGGGAAAGCTGATTCTTTATAAAAAATAAAACTGGTAAATCTAACAAATTTGAGAAAGGTATAAAGAGAGAAGACACAAATCAACAACATTAGTAATCAAGTAAATATATCACAATGGATCATGTAGTTATTAAAATACCCTAAAATGAAAAATCAAATTATAGATTGAGAAAAAATATTTTCATTTTCCACAACTAACCAAGAAACCATGTAGACTTTAAAAAAAAAAAACTTGAATTCAATCTTATTGTATCAGACAGTTGGTATAATTAGAAAACCAGCAAAAGTCCTGAAGAGTTCTTTCACTGAAGTAATATAAAAATGAAAATTAAACAATTGAAAAAACATTTTTTTCAGCATAGGTCGCCTTCCTTTAGACAAATAAATTAAAAGCATAATAAGATGTCTAACTGTACACAACTATTAAAACAGCTAAATTATGAATAGTGATAATGAGAAATATTGGGAAAGATTTGTTAAGCCTTGGGAAGTCACATTGCTAATTTGAATGTAAAATGTTATGGTAACTGGAAAAGAGCATGATAGTTCCCTTTAGAATGAAAATACTCTTAACATATGACCCAGGAATTGAACATTTGGCATGGATCCCAGCGAATTGAAAGCTTTTTACATGCAGGGTCACAGACATGAATGTACATTGCAGTTTTACTCATATTATGAATCAAAAGTGAGAAATTTTTAAATGTGGTTCAATCAGAGAATGGTTAAACACACAGTGGAATCCCCATATCATGGAGTATTCCTTTGTTGGGTTGATGTACTCAGCCCCTCACTAGCAGGGAACAAGGGACCCCGTCCTTGGCAGGAAAGGTGAGCGTGCTGCGGTGCCCGTTCCCCAGTCTTCCCCAAAGACAATCAGACACTGCAGGGAATCAGGTCAAGCAGGAACTCATTTATTAGCAGTCACACTCAAGCTTATATAGAAACCCAGTGAAAAGAGGAAGTGCATGGAGCCTAAAATAGTAAAGCTCAACTTGTTTTTATGTTTTTTGTGGGACCGAAAGGCCTGTCAATCTGGTGGTGTTCTTTGATTGGCTTAGGCCTTGGAGCGCTCACAAGGTTGACCCGCCCTCCCCTGGGCTCCTCAGTGCCATCTTTGTTGCACCCTATATTCCTTAGCAATAAAAAGGAACAAATTACTGATATACACAACTTGTACAAACTTCATGAAACTTATGCTGAGTGAAGAAAGTCAACCACAAAAGAATACATACTGCCTGACTTCACTTATAAAACATTTGTCAAATTACAGAATCACATAGCTAGTGACAGAACAATAGTTCCCAGGCTAGAGGATGGGGTAGAGGGACCCATAAAAGGTAGCACAGGGAAGTTTTATGACAGTGCAAATACTCTGAGTGATGGTTATTACATGAAGCTCAACATGTGATAAAATTGCATACAGTTGGTGCTAGAGCAGTGGCTCAGTGGTTACAGCACTTGTCTGTTATGTATGAGTACACGGATTCAAACTCCAGCACCATGTACACAACGAAGTGTCAGAGCAACAAAAGCCACATGTGTAAAAATCAGGAAAAATGGATCTTCGGCACCAAATGTTCAGGTGCAGATGTTCGTAAAGGAGTCAGTCACAAAAGCAGCTGAGCAAAGCTCTTTGTGGGGATGAGTGACCATTGGGCCAGATTCTCTGGCCTGGCAGGTAGAGTGAAGGCAGGTAGGGGAAGTGGCACCTGGCTCCCAGCTGGGCCACAACTTTATCAGGGTGGGCAGAGGAAGTCCTGTGGAGATTGGCTGGTAACTCCCATTAATCATCAAGTGATTGCTAGAGGTCATTGGGGCTTGTCTGCCAGCATCTGATTAGTTGTTCCTTTCACGTGTGCATAAGCTGTCTGATGCCATACTCAGCTGCCTGGAATCACCCTAACAACATGAAAGACTAAAAAGAAACAAACAACAATAAAAAAATCCTGATTCTCTCTGTTTCTCTCTTTCGCTTGCTCACTGTCCCTTTCTAAAAAAAAAAAATTGCATACAGCTACATACATATACATACATGCACACATATCTATGAGTTCATATGCAATCTGTATAAATTATGTATTTTGAGTTTTCTAGTAACTTCCTGGATTTGATATTGGACTATAGTATGCAAGATGTTAACATCAATACAGGGCGAGAAAAGAGTACAGAGTCCCTGACTGTATATAGTGAACCTAAGTTCCAGTGAATCCATATTTGAAATTAAAACATTCTTAAAATTTATATTTTGAAATAGAGCACTATATTTATGTTACTGCCAATTTTTACAAATGTAGTGAATAAACTATGTATTAGCCAGTAACCTCTTTAATGATTCAGACTTGCAGATTCTTATTTTGTGAAGTAATTCTGGAGATAACAAATTAAAGACATCAAGTTTTGTAAGCAACTCCTGTGGATTAAATCTGCCCCCAAATATTCTAATCCCCAATACTTCAGAACATAATTTATTTGGTAATAGACCATTTAAGATGATGTCACACTAATGTAGGCAGAGCCCTTGATCTGCTATAACTCAGTATTCTTTTAAGAAGAGATGAAGAGATATAGATATGAGAGGGGGAAGGTCCAGTGAAACCAGAGTGAGACTGAAGTGTTAGAGCTGCGAGCCAAGCCAAGGGTTGTTGACAGCTGCCGTGACAGCTACAGGTTTCAGAGGAAGCATGGCCAAACTAGCACCTTGATTTTGGACTTCTAGCTTCCAGAACAATGAGACTA
Organism: Aplodontia rufa; assembly: GCA_004027875.1. NCBI lineage: Eukaryota > Metazoa > Chordata > Mammalia > Rodentia > Aplodontiidae > Aplodontia > Aplodontia rufa. The sequence goes on along the minus strand of PVKS010010393.1, from coordinate 17,685 downwards.
GACAAGTTACTTAGATTGTGTTACTGTATTAAAGTAGCTCTGAAAAACCAATCTGTCAACACATTCTAAGGAATTAATTAATGCTGAACAGATAATGCATAAGCAGAATTCTGAGGCTATTCTGAAAGGAACAGAAACAAAGTCAGGAAGTTGTCATGATATTCACAGTAAAATTAAATAAAAATATTTTTAAAAAATCATTCTGAAAATGATTGTATTTGCAGTTTTTAAATGAAACTCTGCATGAATGTCAAACATGTGAAGTGGGAAAAAGTGCTCAAAGGTTTGATAACAACTATGAAATGTGAAGCAGCAGCCATGGCCAAGAAAATATTTAGAATTGAATATCCAATAGCACCTTCTGCATTGATGAAAAAGTTCTATATCTTCACTGTCCTATATGTAGCCACAGTCACATATGGTTATTGTACACTTGAAATTATGATAGTGTGATTTAGGTCCTAAATTTTAAATTAAATTTAATTTAAATTTCAGTTTCAGCTACATGGGAGATCATGTCTACCATATTAAATAGCACTGGACTTTTTAAGAGTCTGGTATGAATGCCCTTAATATATTGGGAACAATCATTTATGTTTAACACATGTGATGTATGATTCCAAATTCAGTTTTATCCTTACCACTTCTTCTCTATATAATCCTGAATAGGCTACATTCTCTTCAGAATTGCTTAATTATCTTTGATTGGAAGAATCAGAATACTTTAATGCCCCATATTTCCATATACTCCCTAACCTCCAGGTTGTATTGCTTTGTTTAAAAACTTGTGCCTGTGTTCCATTGCCTGCTGTTCTATTCCTCTCTGTGTCAGTTGGTTCACATAGATAATATTTTATCAACACAAATCAAATTGTAGCCCAAGGGGCTAGAGTACAAGGCTCTAATTGTGTGGAATCTCTGCTCTGTTAGAACTGCTTTTCTGAACCAAATGATTGAATCATCAGAGGTGTGAATGCTCTTCCTTTGGCAGAACCACCATTTTCTGAGAGGCTGACAGGCAGTGGGTGGCAACAAGCTGTCTGACAAGACAGATTTGCAGTGCATGCTTCAAGTGATGCTATTATATAAAGGCAAGCATTTAACAGATCAAATTAGTGTCAATGCCATGGTTGTTTAAAACCAGAGAAGGATCTTCCTAATGTTACCTGTTTTACACAAGATTTAACCAAGTAAGACCTCTTGCATTATTTGCTTTCAGAGATTAGGACATGTCTTGTTTGATCTGGCAGGATGTCAGTTTTGTTGAGACATTTTCTTATGATTCAGTTCAATTAAATTAATAATTCCATGTCCACTATGCATGTGAGTCAGATATTCTCCTTCCAAGGAACAGAGATAAATGAGATACTATCTCTGTCAGTAAGAATTTATAAATCCAGTAGAGAATAAACAAAGAGATAAGATAGTTTGAATCAGAAAAGTTTTTAACTTCATCAAGTTGATCATTTTCATTTGCATTTTATAGTACTGCTACTTTGAGCTCTTGATTATGAGATGTTATATTGTGCAATGATATTGTGTTTATCATAATAACATAGCTTCCCCAAATTAATAATAATTACTTTAGGAACAAATGGGAATTTCTTTATTTTTTTTTAAGAGAGAGAGATGGACAGTGAGAGAGAGAGAAAATCAATTTTATTTAGTTTTTTCATGTGGCTTTTGTTGCTCTGACACTTCATTGTGTATGTGGTGCTGGGGTATGAACCTGCATCCTCCCGCATGCCAGGCAAGTGCTACAACCGCTGAGCCACTGCTCCAGTCCCAAAAGAGCATTTCTTATATTATCAACCTCACTCCTAGAAGAAGAGCTCTGCTTCATTAGCTGCATTGATCCTTTAATCTTCAAAATCTTTTTCTGTGATATTTTTTTCTTGTTCATTCATTTAAGAGATTATGAAGTAGCTACGACTAGGTGGTGGTTATGTACAAAGGAAAACAAAGATACAGAAAAAAATGAAACAAAACAAGAAAAACAGGCCAAGATCTTGCTTTAACTGAGCTAACTTTCAAGCACAAGTGGGGAGAGGAACTGGAAGACAACATTCATTCTTCTCTACTAATTCTTTCACTTTGACCATGCTCTTCCCTATCTCAGTGCTATTCTTGGTAGTTTCAAAAGGTATGCGTCAGTCAGTTCCCATTTCTGGTTTTATTTTGTGTTTTATTATTTATCCCTTTCCAGTTGATTCTATCATTCTTCCTCCACTTTAATCATTGTACCTCTCAACCACAAGTTTCCCTGGGAAAAGGGATAAAAAAAAGGGAGACACACCTGTATACCAAAATACTGATGTTGAGTTTAAACATGGTTAGAGGAGGCATAAAATTTTACATAGATAGGCCAGGACTTCTTTCCATAGTTACCACCAATGCCTTCTTTATCAAGATTGTCATGCTACCTTCAATTCAATTTTGAGTCATTGAGGGTTCCAAATGTAAAAGCCATATCCAAAATTAATGTACACTTTCAGAAATGATAGTGTAAATGTTTCACTACAAAAATTTGATCACTTTTCATCAATGATAGGCTCAAAATTTTATATTTAACAAATTAGTTTAAAAATAAGAGTCCTAAACATGGGACATAGGTTGTGTAGGGGACTGTTAGCTAGATGCTTGAAGATATTTAGGTATGTGATTCTTGTTCTAGTTCCACAGCTCTGAGTTCAAGAATATGGTATGCTGAGCTTCATTAACCTGAGGAGGCTGAAAATGACAAATGAGGAATGGGTTCAGATCTGAGTGGTCAATGACTGTCCTCACTATGGCCATAATGATAAAGTACCACTCTATTATAGGTAAAGCACACAGCCTACTGCCGATCCTGCTAGCCTTGTATATAATGAGACTCACATGATTTTACTTAAAATTTTCAACTTTACCATGGTATAAAAGGCATGCATTCAGTAGAAACATGTACTTCAAATTCAGAATTTTGATCTTTTGCTGAGCTGAGATAGGTGATACCATCCTCTCTTATGATGCAGAGCTGTAGCAACAAATTGAAGTTCCCAGTCAGCCATACTATCATGAGGCGAAACCACAGATAGTCTCCAGTGTATTAAATTGCTAAGCTGCAGTATTCTGGAGGTTAGGCATTGTGAACTCTACGGAAAGCTGAATCTCTGGGAATGGTCCCAAGTGGCTAGCTGGGCTGAAAGGCAGAGTGAAACCTGACAGTCTTTTGTGCTTTGTGGAGTCACAAACATACTGTGTTCCTGGGAGAAACAAGCTGAGTTTGGACCCTTGAAGAAGCTTGTTCCTGCTCCTAATGGCATGATGAATATATCCTGCAAGTCTCATTTGGTGACTGAATTTGACCAAGAAATTACAATCTACAGTCCTATGTAAATATCAACCAATTAGGAATGGGCTTAGCTGCATTTTTCATTTATAAAAAGTTAACCAATCAGGATTGAGCATATTTGCAGTCATCATTTACATAAGCTGTTTTAATTGGGAACTGTGTGGGAACTTTCTCTGTATAAGGCAGGGCTTCCCTGTGTCCCTTCTGGGGTACTTTCATTTTGTGCCACTACTGCCATGTCCTTGTTGCCAACTTCTTTTTTAAACAAAGCTTCTCTTTTCTTGAATTCTTTTCTAGTGAATTTTGTTAGCATCATATTAAATGAATATTAAATGTACAATAGTTACAGTTATTGGGATATAATCTCATCATAAATTACTGGGATATAACAGTTATTGGAGTGTAATTTCATAATAAATTGAGGGACATCTATAGAATACTTAGTCCACATGGCTTATTTAAGTATCCAGAAGATCAGATGTGACTCTCAGATTATTGCTTTCTGGAGAAGAGGAGGATTTTTAAGTTTCAGAAGATGATACCCCTATTTCTTATGAAGAATGTTACTCTCTCGCATATTTTGACTGAACTGATTTATATATGTATAGATTAGATGAATTTTGAAGGAAACTATACTCCATTTGAGGCAAATCTCAGTGGGAAAATTCCAGAGTGATAAAGGGAATGGAGGTAGGGAAGAAGTGTTATGCTTGATTGGACTGATTATCTCCTGTGACTCAGTCATTAAGATATATCATGGCAAGCAGAATTCCCCATGGAGCATGAAGATTATACTCCCATTTCTTAGGAGTCTGGTTCATTAGATTATATTAGAATTTCACCTAACTGCCCTGGAGAAGATTGAGACAACAGAATTTGTACAAATACCAAGGAATAGAATTCTGAGGTCTTAGCTTATGCCTTTAGTATTAAGCCACAAATCAAGGGGCTGTTGTAACCTTGGACAGACACTAGACAGAAGTGGTGAAAGGTCAAAGATGAAAGGAAAGTTAAAATGACAAGTGTGAAATCTGTTCAGAGTGACATGGAGATTACTCTAATATAGTGGTGTGTGAATTATACCTAAATGCTAAAATCTTGCTGATATATGGGATGTCTGCCCTTCTCTAAGGATTATGAGGGCAGGCTTAATTGGAAACTCTGATCCTTTTTACTAACACTGAAAGCACTGGGAAATTCAAAAATAATATTAGCTTTTGGGGAGACCTCAGAAAATACATCTTCCAATGACAAAATGAGTAAATAGAAAAATTTGGGGTCTAGAAATAATAGCAAACTTATATAGTTTTTATATTTCCAGGTATTCCATTTTATGTTTTGTGTATCTTAATTATTGAATGCTCACAACAACAATATGAAGAAACTGCAAATAAAACTCAATTTACTGGTGAAAGAAAATGAAGCATAGACAGATTAAACAACTTGGCCAATGTCATGCATCTGGTAAGAGGTAGAGCAGGAATATGAACATAAGATTTCTGCTTTTAGAATCTATGCTTTTAATCATGAAAGAACTAGAAGTTATGCCATTGGAGGAGAAAAAATATGTTGTTATTGATGTACTTATTGCTGGCTTTTCCCACTCTACTTCAAAAGACACTCAAGGAACAATTTGCATTAACTTGGGGGAAAAAATCAACATACCTTTGGCGTGTTGTCATAGTAATAGGTGAATTGTACTTTAATGGTATTAATAATGCATGAAGAGGTGTAATTTGTCCTGATGTAGCAGGGACAAGTGAGGCAGGACACTTGAGGTATTCCAGGAAGCAAGTTTAATTCAGCTGCTGCTCCACCTGGGGAGCAGTAAACTCAAATCCCAGGACCAGAACAAAATTGTTCTTATACATTTATACTTTCTTGGGGAATTAGAGAGACAGTTAGTACCTGTTACAATTTGTTGGCTAATGGGTGAAGGTCATGCAGAAATTAGCTCATGTGTGAAAATGGGCACTGTAATTTTAAGACAGAAAAAGCAAGGAAAGTTAAAATGAAATTCCCTGGGACATTCTTTGTAATAGTGTTTCCCCTCTCCTCCACCTTTGGCTAGATGCAGAAAACCACAAGCCACATTGCTCTTTGGCTGTGATTAAGTTCTTTTACAGGAATCAGGTTAAAAATAGTGTAATTTGGATGAGGGTCTCAGGTCTTTCTTCCCATCTCCATCTACCACACAGAAAGATCATGAAAATCATCACTTGTATGGTGATAAATTGTCCTGATGATTTAGTGTACTCATCAACAGAGAAATGATTTTTCAATTCGAGAAGACACATGATATACTAAAATGAGCTGTTGAAGATCAAAGGAAATAAATGGTTAAATCTATACTAAGGTGAGCTATCAAGGAGTGGAATTATGTGAATTTTGATAAAGATGTCTTCTTAAACTGGATATAATTTGGGGACATACATGTCAAATTACATAATAAAAGACTATTTCTGAAGTGCTTACTATAAATTCCTATAAGCTTTGTGATATTTGCAGTGTCAGCTACAAAGATTCACACAGAGACTGGAGTCTCTGGAATAATATCAGAAGTTACTCGGCAGTGTCCATAGTTTTTGGACACAGTGATTCTTTGGAGTTAATGTTTATTTCACTTTTAAAAGACAATGCTGAGAGGCCGGAATGGTGGCTCAGTGACTATGGTGCTTACCTGGCATGTGCAAGTGCACGGGTTCAAACCCCTCAGTATCATATACACCAATGAAGTCTCAGAGCAATGAAAGCCACGTGAAAAATTAAATAAAATTGATTCTCTCTTTCTCTCCCTCACTTTCCCTTACTGGAGAATTGCAAAAATCTTTATGAAAAGAGGTTCCAATACTTTACTAGGTGATTTAAAAGATGCTCTTGAACATGAGTTTCCCATTTGTTTACATGGAAAGAGCATATAGAATAACATGACAAAGAAAGTAGAGGATGTTCATTCCAAAACACCATTTAGGTGGATACAGTGTCTTGACCCCCATCAGATCTTACTCTCCCTGATGCTCATGTTCTGGGAGGATGGCCCATATGATCTAAATTGTCAAACACTGTAAGGAACTAGAATACGATACAGAAAGTAGGAAGAGGGTAAAATCAAAATATGTACTGTGATGATTTGATCTAGAATGTCTTCCCAAAAGGCTTGTCCCCAATGCAGAAATATTCACACGTGGAGGTTTGGGGAAGGGATTGGATCATGAGGGCTCTGATCTCACCAATGAATTAATTCATTTATGAATTCACAGCTAGATGGACTGTGGGGAGATGATGGAATATGTAAGAGATAGGAAACCGTTTAAGGGAGTAGGTCTTTGAGAGCACACACTTAGAGTATATGCCACTTTTTCTCTTTCTCTGCTTCCCAGTCACCATAAGGTGAGATGCTTTGCTTTGCCATGATGTTCTGCCTCACCTCAGGCCCACAGCAATGGAGTCAGCTGGTCAAGGACTAAAACCTCAGTAACTGTGAATCAAAAAAAATCTTTCCTCGTCTAAGTTACTTTTCTTGGGTATTTTGTCACAGCAATGGAAACGTTAACTAACACACTTCCCTGGCTGCTAATATACCGTGTCACCCTGGCATTGTTATATTGCTCTCTCAAAATAATGACTTTACTCAAAAAGCTTTCTCTATTGGGCTCTCTCTCAGATTCCTAGAAATGCTCCTTGCCCTTATCCTCGAGGATAGGTGTAAGTGATGTCTTCCTAATGTTGCTAGCCTAGGAGCACAGTAGGCATAGCAAGAATACGATATCACTTCAAGTTCTTTTTAAACCTCTCTCCCTCTTTATTAAATGGTGCAAAGTTCCTCAAATTAAACAAAGATATATATTTTTCTGTCAATATACTGACTAATCTTGCAAACAGAATCGGAAGTGGCTAGAAGAAAATAGAAACTCAAGATGAGATTCTGGTATGACTTCCCTTATCTCATGACAATAGAATTCTTCAATGGAATGCCAGAACATATTAATTGATTTTATTATCAGCGTATTATTTTGGTCAAATTGCCAAAGAAAATAGTTGCTTCAGGTAAAGATGTAATATTCAAGCCATGGTGTTTGTCTTCTTAACTATATTACTGAAAAACTTATATACCAAGTTGAGAAAGATAGTTTCAATAAATCCACTGAATTATTTTTATTATTATGTGGTATTATGCAGAGATTTCTTAAATTCATCTCTCTTTTCCCTTTTGTTTTTAATTATGTTTCTTTCTTTCTTCCATTATCTTCAGGAATGGGTGGCAACTCTGTCTACAGCCCTGAGCATGTCCTCGATGCTCCAGATCTTTCTTCTCTTTGTGTCAAGTGCTTAGTTCCTTACAGGAAAAATAATGATAACTAACTCTAATAAATTTAGTCCAAAAACAGGGGCACACAAATATCTAGAATTAATACAAGGCAATACAATAGTTAAAGCTCTTATCTTGAATAATGACAATCAAAAAATGATCTCCTTCCCCTTGGACTTTAAAAATGTTTCCTTATTTGGGAAATGGGTCTTTGTAGATGTAATTAAGAATCTTGAGATAAGGAGATTACCCTAGATCCAAGTGGACCCTAAATGCCATGAAACGTATCTTAAATGATAAAGAAAAATCTTTCACACAGAGACATAAAAAAAGATAAAGTGATGTGAGAATAGAGACAGATTAGAGCGATATGGCTACATGCCCAGGAATACTGGGTGGCATTAGAAAGTGGAAGGTACGAAAAGCAGGGTTTTCCCTAGAGCTTTCAGAGAGTATACATTCCAGACTTCTAGATGCTAGAACTGGGAGAGAATAAATTTCTGTTATCAGCCACCACATTTGAAATCTGGCAATATTCAATGGAACCATTTTCACTGTGATTTTGTTTTCTGTTTCTAATTTAGCAGAATTACTCCTATTAATTTTGCAAATCATTAGCAATGATGTATACATATTATATTCACTTATTTCCCATTTACTTACTGGTTTTACATCTATGATACTGTACGTTTTAACATTCAGAGGTTATGATAATAAATCAGGAAATGTGATCTTTTCTAGTTGACAATCTTGATGAGAAATAGAGCAGAGATATTTCACAGAAATGAGTGTTATAATGACCATGTAAACAAAATTCTGTGAGTAGCAAGAAAAAGTAGTGATTAAAGGACTTGAAATTAAACAATACCCTGTAGATTTCTTGGCACTGTCACATGCATCAGTTTGTTTAATCCTGGAACAACTCAATAAGGTTTTAAATGCAGACATCATTTTAACACCTTACAAAGGAAGAAAATGTTATGTAAGGCTGTAATGGCAGAATTGCATTCAATCTCTTGATTCCTACTAACAGGTTTGTTGTAATTTTGTGTTACTTTGCTTAGTTTATTTTTGGTCTATAAATTTGAATTAGTACAATAATAATCTTATTTAAATTTAATATACTGAATAGTGTAATATATTTATCCTGGCCATGTGAATATTTGCAAGCAACAGAAAAATGATCTAACATAATCATTCTTCCCAGGAAACTTCAGGAAATGAGTAACATTTTAACAACTGGTTTGGGTAAATTTAGAGAGAAAAACTCCTGAATGATAATTAGAATGTGATCTATCCCAGAAAACATCACCATTTGCCAGCCTGAAGGCAGGAGTTGAAGCAGATGATTTCACAGGATCCTGTCTTACCGCTTTGTTTTTTCTTTTCCCCTGGTACTAAAGTAAAACCCTGTAAGTATCTTTTGCATCAGGTATATACTTTTGTCAGTCACTTGGGTCCTATTTTGAGCATTATGCATGCACTGCAGGTGATAACTTTCTTCTCTAAGCACCTAATTCACTCTCTGGCAGGGACTAGAGACCACAGAAGAGGAGACTTATAGTTCAAATCATTTAGATTCTTTCTCATAATGCAAAGACAATATGCAAAGCAAAAAAAATGGAATCTGTTCAAAGGAATGGAAATGAAAGGAGTGAACTGCACTAACAAAAAGTTTACAGTTTTTTTAGTGGTCTAGAATTTTAAAAAGTAGTGATGAACAGAATAAAGGTAGATTATATTTGAAGTGAATAAAGGAGAATGAGTATTAAAAACTTTTTTTTCTTTTTTTTTAGAAAGAGGGGATAGTGAGAGAGAGAGACAGAGAGAATCAATTTTTATTTAGTTTTTTCACATGGCTTTCGTTGCTCTGAGATTTTGTTGTGTACCTGGTGCTGGGGTTTGAACTCCCGTAGTTGTGCATGCCAGGCAAGCCCTGGAACCACTATGCTACCGCTCCAGCTCCACTTACATTTATTTTTGAAGTTATTTTGCATGCATTAACTTTTTTTAGATAAAAATTTGCAATGCTTTAAAAGAAAGGAAAACATTTACACAAAACACGTATGGAGGTTTCAGAGGAAAATTTGACATAAAGGATGAAAAACACAGGTCAAATTTATAAATTTGAGATACCACTATGGGTGGCTTGGTTATGCTTTAAACAGTGACTTTGCTAAGTGTTAGTAATGCTATCTACATTAGCTACCTCATTGGATAACATTGGGTTATTTAGTGACTCCTTGGAAGAGAGCCAAAAGGGAATAATAATATTTGGAATGGAAAATACTGTGGATTTGAAACCACTGGATATGTGAAAAATGATCACTAGAACAAACCACTTCAATATTTAAAACTATGATGAAAATTAAAATGTTGTTTTAAAAAACAAAAAAATAATATAAATAAATAAAAAAGAATGTAAGATTGAGAATTTTTGGATACCCGTGTTTGAATGACAGAAACTTACCAAATGCTTTCAATTGTGATACATTTTAAAGGATTTTATAATGATAACTATAGAACTTTAAAATAAATGCATAATTCTTTGTAGGCAGGCAAATTTAATATTCTAAATAAATATAAATGAAAACACATGCTTTATGCAAAAATAAAAGCAATCAGTAATGTGCAAAAATTTATATTGATAGAATAAAATATAAATAAAACACATTTCAAATATTTAAGTGGAAAGATTATGAAATCTGTTCAATAATTAATAGTAATAAAAAAATAGGAATTCTTAGGTCTCAGAGAGAAAAAAAGCTTAGATAATATAAAACACTTTAGAATTTAATCCTGAAGAAAAAATTATTCTCTTTTAGGTGTATCAAGAAAGAAGAAAGAAGAAAAAGGCAAAAATTTCCTGTCCTTGTGAGGCTTGCAGCTTAGCAGACAGAGAATAGCATTTAATATTAAGTCTAATCAGTAAATTATATGTTATGGTTAGAATGTGAAAAGTTCTATTAAAAAATTCAATAAATCAAAGCTGATTGAGGAGTCTGGAGACTTCCAGTTACAGATGTGGTAGCTAATGCAATACAACTATAAGGCAGGCAGAATTTTCTTTCCTGAAAAATTGTGATTTGAACAATGATTTGAGTGAAGCAAAAATCTTCTGGCAAGTGTATGTCCTTTGAAAGATTCTTCCAGGCAGAGAGAGAATAATTAGAATTAGAGGCTAAGGCAAGCTTTTGTCTGGTGGTGTTAGGAAGAAAAAGAAGGTTCTGGCTAGACTAAGGGAGATAATAGAACAATTCAGAAAATTAAAAGAATTAAAGATCAGCTCTAGCTACTATAACAAAATATGGTAGAATAGGTGACAGTAAGAAAACTATTCTCTCTGCTCCTCCCTTTTCAACAGACAGCCTCATCTTCGCATCTCGTGCAGTGCCAGTGAATCCTAGAGACACAATGGTAAAGATCAGAGTAAACATCTTGGGCTGGATATTGTCACCATCAATGACCCCTTAATTGACTTCAACTACATGGTCTACATGTTCCAGTATGATTCCACTGGCACATAGGATATTCAAAGGCACAGTCAAGACTGAGAACAGGAAACTTGTCATCAATAGAAAGTCCATCTCTATCTACCAGGAACAAAATCCTACCAACATCAAATGGAGTCATGCTGGTGCTAAAATGTTGTGGACTCCACTGGTGTCTTCAGTACCATGGAGAAGGCCAGTGCTCATTTGAAGGGGGATGCTAAAAGGGTCATCATCTCTGCCCCTTCTCCTGATGCCCCCATGTATGTGATGGATGTGAATCATGAAAAATATGACAATTCTCACAAGATCTTCAGTCATGCCTCCAGAACCAACAACTACTTAGTCCCTCTGTCCAAGGTCATCCGTGGCAACTTTGGCATTATGGAAGGACTCATGACCACAGTCTGTACCATTATTGCTACTCAGAAAACCATAGATGGGGGCTGGGCTGGTGGCTTGGCGGTTGCAGAACTTGCCTGGCTTGCGCAAGTACATGGGTTCTAACCCAGCACCACGTACATAATGAAGTGCTGAAGCAACAAAAGCCACGTGAAAAACTAAGTAGATTCTCTCTTTCTCTCTCTCACTGTCCCTCTCTTTGAAAAAAAGAAAAGAAAAAGAAAGAAAAGAAAACGATAGATGATCCCTCTGGGATATTGGCATGATGGTCATAAGACTTCCCAGAATATTATCACTGCATCCACTGGTGCTGCCACGGCTGTGGGCAATCTCATTCCTGAACTGAATGAGAAGCTCACTAATGTGTTTTTTTCTGTGTGCTCACCCCTAGCATGTCAGTTGTGGATCTGACCTGTGTCCTGGAGAAAGCTGCCAAATATTATGACATGAAGAAGGAGGTAAAGCAGGCATCTAAGGTCCCCTCAAAGGCATCATGGGTTACATGGAGGAATAGGTTGTCCCCTGTGACTTTAACAGTGACACCCACACTTCTACCTTTGATGCTGGGGCTGGCATTGCTCTCAAGGACCATTTCTGTCAAGCTCGTTTTCAGGTATGACAATGAATTTGGCTACAGCAACAGAGTGGTGGGCCTCATGGTCCAGATGGCCTCCAAGGAGGCCCCTGGACTACCAACCAAAGCAAAATCACAGGAAGAAAAAGCTCTCAGATGCTGGGGAGTCCCTGCCCCTAACTCAGTTCCTCAACACATTGATAATCTCCAGTCTTCCCAATTTCCATCCTAGAAACCCTGAAGAAGGGGAGGGGCTTGGGGAGCCCTACTGTCACTTTACCATCAATAAATTTATTTCACCCAGCCCCCCCCAATAACTATATATTTTCACAATTCTGGAGGCTGCAAGCCCAAAATCAGGGTGCCAACATTCCTGGGGTTCTGGTAAGGGCTCTCTTTCTGGCTTTCTAATAGTTTTGTTTACATTATATTTTCATATAACAGAGAAAGCAAGTAGCAAGTTTTCTGGTGTTTCTTCTTATGAAAAACTAATCAAATCATGAGGTCCTCATTCACTTGATCTCATCTACACCTAATTTTATACTAAAGCCTTCATTTCCAAATGCATCACGTTGGGGTTAAGGTTTCAACAGATGAATTTTGGGGGAGGAGACACAATTCAGTCCACAACAGCGTTGTTAGATCTTTCAATGTAGTAATGATATGATCTAAGACTTTTACTCTTAAGAGACATGGAATCAGCCTGGAACAGCCCTGCCCACCTGCAGCATGGGCCCAGGACTCTGTCCTGTTACTCAGGACAGCTCTGAGGAGGAGTCCCACTTGGAGACACACTGACCACCTGCTGCTTTGGGCCTAGAACACTGGTCCTGGGCCAGTAGGTGCCCAGGATACTCTGAGAAACCCACCCAGAGCTGATCAGCCAAAACACTTATCCACCATGTCCAGATATATTGGGACAATCCCCACAAACAAGGATCTTAGGTACCATTATGGGATGCAGGCAGGCATATTCCAGCCAGTCCCTCACCTCTGAGACCCCAGTACACAGCAGCTCACCCCTGTCGCTGGACTTCTAAAATCCAGAGGGCTGCCCCACACCACCAACAGATTACAGATCCACGCCTTGGAGCATTGATCCAAAAGGCACACCAAAATTTTTAATTTTTTGAAAACAGTGATTAATCAGGTATTATATGTAATCAGGTTAATGACTAGAATGATCTAAAATAATTTTTTAACTGTAATTAAAAGACACAAAAATTGCTAGAGGCATATCCTTGAGAATTTAAGGATGGATAGGATTCAGAACACAGTGAAAGGAATCAAATATTAGGAGAAAGATGGAGAATGACTGTATACAGATGTTCAAAGTGTGCTGGATATTAGAAATTTTTCTTCAAAATGTTTCAGATTTTTTGGTAACATGATTGTTAAAATCATCTACAAAATTTTAGGATTAGTAACACAGTCTTGTTGGATTCACCTATGGATATAATCCATATTTATAAAAAATGCATTTTGAGTAATATCATAAATATTTATCTTAATAAATATAAAATAAGTCTTAATTATCCAATATAAATATTCCATACAAATGGCATTAATACATTTTAAGAAAAAAGTGTAAGCTAGAGGGTACAGTTGACAAATGAAAATATGGCAAAATGTTGAAAAAATTGAATAAACTGCTATAAATACATGTAGAATCAATATAGGTCTGTTTTCAAACTAGGAAGTCATTAGTCACAAGTCAAAAAAAGTACTATTTTTTTCCATATGTTTTTGGAGATGTAGCATTGAATCTGTGTGTATTCTAAGACTTCTCTATGGTTATTAACTAAATCTTTTGGATGATTAAAGAAGCAAGATACTAGTTAGAAAAGAGATAATGTTGATAATCTTATTCCTGTTATTTCTATTCATCAATAATGCCTGTTTGAATTGAATTAATTTTGCTTCTCTTTTCAGTAAATAGGAGAAGTATATTTCCAGGGTTTGGACTCTTAAACTTTAAGCTTTACAATGATATGAATTTATCCTTTATATCATTATCACTAATATTGTAACTATGAAATCTAACTAAAAATCAAATAATGTTCTATAGGTATGACAGTGGATTGTTTACACATGTAGGACTCATTGTATTTTCAGAACTATGTACACAGGTGAAATCAGAACACACATAAAGTCTCTCTCTTTCCTCTATCTTTTTTTTTAAAGAGAGAGAGAATGAATTTTATTTAGTTTTTCATGTGGCTTTTGTTGCTCTGAGACTTCGTTGTGTACGTGATGCTGGGGTTTGAACTCTTGTATTTGCGCATGCCAGGCAAGGACTGTAAACTCTGAGCCACCGCTCCAGCCCCTCCTCTATCTTTTTGTACAGAATCCTTTTTGAGAACCTCAACCCTGGAAAAACCCTAAATGCCCAAACTTCCATAGTTATCCATTAAAATTATTTCAACAGATTTTTCCTAAACCTCTTATTTCTGAAAAATTAAAGGTTCTGAAGCTTTGTATTTCCATCGTTTTGCAAAAATTCAACATGCTCTTTCAACAATAATAACATCAGCAATGTTTGAATGAGCACCTCTTGGTCCTCAGCTACTGCCTTTGTTAATAGACTCACAGAGATAATTAAAATCACTCTCCTATAGTGCATATATTACAGCTGAGAAAGACAGTGATAGAGCAAACTCAAGGAGCTTGGAAGACCAAGAAAAGGATATGGATGCTAGATTAAGTATATCATCACAACTCAAGCAGAATGCAATTCTTGAGAAGAGCCTTGAAGTTAGCTGTTAGGAGGAACATGGCAAGAATCCCAGGCAGAGGAGAGTTACAGGTGAAGAAACTGATAAGAGAATCAGGTCATATTTTAAAAACTGCATGAAATTTAAGCTGAGTCTGGTGTAGAGAGTCTAAATGTATGGCAACAGAGAAGTTGGATAAAGATAGCTAATGATTTCAATTGTAGTCTGTCAAATGTGAGATCTATTGCAGAAATATATTTCAGGTAGGAATGAATCTAATCTACTTATACATACATATATATTATATATACTTCATATATATGTATATATAATACATATATATTATATATGCTTCCTATTATATGACATACATAATATATAATATATATATGTATTATATATACTTCCAGGGACAGATTAATTATATTCATTAACATTACTTCACTAAGAAAATAAACTACCTAACAGGTGTCTATAAGCAATTTTGTACATCAGACCTTCTTTAATCTCCTTGAGATGCTCCTTATTATCACTTTAACATATTGTGCACATAAAAGTAGCAAGTTAAATTAGAAAATGGAAAAAATTGAGCATCAGAGTCAGAGAGATCAGAGTTTGAATCTCATTTCATTTTACATTTTCTGCTCAAGACATACATAGCAGAATTCTGATTACTTCCTTTTGTGTTAAGTACATACTATTGAATACGTACAATGACACTAGCTATGGAGTTATAATTATTTCTGTGATTCTTTACCTAATTTCTATTGTGAAATCATTTAAGTTCACAGAAAATAAATGACTGTATTCTTCTGTTAGAAATTTACTTATGAAAAACCTTTTTGGAGAGTGTGATATAGTGGTGTTCTAATTATAATGCAACAGTGCCATCAATATTAAAATATTTTAAATGACTTCAAAATATGTGCATTTTTGTGTATGCAACAGAATACATATTACTTTCACTTGTATTATGTCAACTGTAACTAAGGAAAGGAATCCTTCTCCTCTTTAAATTAGGAAGGAACTGAAGAGAAATTTAAGGAAAAGAAGTGTATTTTTATTTTAAGAATAGAAATTGAAGGTTCAATATAAACAAACCACACTTTTATTAACCCATTCCTTATGTCTAATATGCGTAGTGTAATAAGTATATTATATACTTATTAATGAAAAACTTATCTGAGCCATATTAGATCCATTTCTTATTAAAACACACAGGAATGGTTTTAAGTATCAAGTATATATGTATTTCTGTTCTCAAAATATCAGGGCATTTTGAGAAATGAGGTTATATGATAGACCATAGATATCAAGTAGTAAAATCTTTAATTGAGTAGCAACAGAAATAAAAGCTAACAATCTACAGGCAAAGTGTGTAATTTAATACTTGAAATCTGTAAAAGGGTCAAGTGTTGGGAGGGTGGCAGAAGTGGGTGTTAAACCTGGACTTTAATGACATTCAGAGTTTGGGCAGAGCACAGAAAAGCATGCACTTTAATCAAGACAGTGGGTCCAGGGGAATCTGTCCTGAGCATTGACTTGGATGGGTGGACCCAGGTCAAAAAGCACATCCATACAACAGAGAAATTTAAAAGGCTATTTGATGGGGCTAGATTACATGTGATAGAAAACAGTAGGTCTGATTAAAGTATGTTTGGGAATGCCTTCAGAAACCTGTGTTTTTCTGGCAATGTAATGCTGTATACATTGATGCAGGAGTCAGAGGCCAGGTAAGAAGGCATCTCTATTAAAAAAAAACTCTGAGCCTATTATGATTGTTAGTGCTATTCTAGAAGTGTATAACCCGAGAGACTGGCAATTCTTAAATAAACACGATTTTTTTTTTTTGCCTCTGCTTCCAAGTTTACACTATATTGTTTCCCCTTCTTATTGCTTTACCTCTAACAATGTTTACTTCATTTTGCTACAGCATTCTTATTTGGACTCTGCCTGTCTCAAGGTTTTATTCTCAGATCGTAGGCTTCAGGGCAAAGACCATCAACTTTTCATTTTCCGCAACGTTCGGTGCACTGTATCCCAGTGACATACAGAAAATAGAAACTGACAAAGTAAACTAAATGAGAATTGAATTTCACTTTCCAAGGCCTTACTTATCATTACTTTTTGTATATAGCAAAAATACATTTATTTAAATCATCAATTTAAAAATATTCATATTTTATTTTCCATTATCAATAATTGTTATTGGAACATTTAATGCATAAACTATAAAGGAAAGTAGAAGCAATATAAGAAACCTCTCCAGGGATAGATTCTCTTACTGAATTTGTACAGTGTGTGTAACCAAAACAGATGGATAAAAAGCTAAACAAAAAAAAAAAAAAAAGATTTCCATGAAAAATGACTGGATCTGTGCAGGTTTGTAATTTGTCATTCTTCCTCTTCTTAATACATTGTACATATCCATAAGCAGCACACTGCAGTGGGACAGATTTAAACACAGTATGTTTTGCCACACAGAATGCGTTGCTATTTTTATGATTCTAAAATGTACTGTGCCCCCAAAACTGCAAATGTTGTCATATTAAAGCACTTGTCATTTGGATTTGCTGAAACAATAGCTTTTGCCAGAATTTGCTCTTTCTGAAAATGATTGCCTTTTAGGAGTTCTCGTGAATAGATTTATTAGCTTTCACACTGAATAAACAACCAAGAGCTTGCTATGCAGATCGGCCCCAGAAGCTGTTATTGAGGATATATTTCCAACTTTTATGGCAACATCCTTTACTTTTATGTTCTACCCTCTCTTGAATTGATAAATCTAGTTTTGTTTAAAAAATACAAGAAAATGCAGCTGAATGAAGAAGGACAATGCTCCTCCTCCTCCTCCTCCTCCTCCT